>CABHPR010127304.1:2183-39585 GCA_902168415.1 Peromyscus melanophrys | reverse complement strand
TGTGTGTGTGTGTGTGTGTGTGTGTGTGTGTGTGTGTGTGTGTGTGTGTATACATTAGCCTGTCCTTGGACATGTTTTTATTTTCTAGCTCTACAGATTCTGGATGGTGGCTTCTTTCTTTAAAAGCAAGTTGAGTTCTCAGAGCCAGAGGAACCAGTTCAACTTATCTGGGAACTGTGCATCCCATAATGGTCAGTCTTCCCTAGGTATTTTATGTTTGCATGTGAACTTTTCTGTATATGATTTGATTGTTGCCAGGTGGAGAACCTTGCTAATAAAAGCAAATTTCTATGACCAAAAGAAAATGCTACCCGTGGTCTGAAATTTCACAGGGAAGCTTTTCAAATTGCATCCATAATTCTGACATTGAGCAGACATTTCAATATGGAAACTCAAAGCACTCCACTCTGAAAACCTCCTTAAATATTTTGAGTTTTTTCAATATCTTTTTATTTTTGAAATTCTAATATAAACTACATCATTTCTTGTGGTGATATTTTATTTGTGCTCTAACAAATAAAGCTTGCCTGGAGATCAGAGAAAAAAAAAACCAGCCACTATATTAAACATAGAGGTCAGGCAGTGGTAGCACATGCCTTTAATCCTAGCATTCAGGAGGCAGACACTCATCTGTGTCTCTGTGAGTTCAAGGCCACACTAGGAACAGAGCCAGGCTAAGTGGCACTCTCCTTCAATCCCAGCACTAGAGGTCTGGAGGTCTGTACAGACAAACAGAAAGTGATATAGCTGGGCAGAAAGAAGAAGTGAAGTAGCTAAGCAGAGAAAGGAAGTAAGATGGCAGGGCACAGAAAGGTTATTATAAGCGTGAGTTTACAGGAAGTAGCTCTCACTTGGACTGAGGATTTCTTAGCAGTAAGAACTTGTCGCTGGCTTGTTCTATTCCTCTGATCTTTCAGCTTTCACCCAGTATCTGCCTCTGGGTTTTTTTATTAATAATAAGGCCGTTTAGCAATTCGTGTTACAATTTCTTTCTTCTTTTGCTTCCTCAACCCTTCCCCCTTACACTGCTCCTTGCTCTTTTTCAAATTCATAATCTCCTTTATCACTGATTGTTATTATGCTATTGTTATTATATTTCTGAATATAACTTGCTAAGTGTTTACGGTGTTACAGCTATGTATGTTTTCAGGGAAGACCATTTTCTATTAGATAACAAATTGGTGTGCTCTTCCCTAGAGATTCCCCCCTCTCTCAGCATTCTTAATGGCCTGTAGTTCTTCCTGTGGGGTTGAGGCCCTGTGAGCTTTCCCATCCACTTTTGCATGCCTATTGTTGTTGTCTTTGTTCAGGTCCAGTTTCAGCATATCACTATATTACAAAAAAAAAACTGGTAAAGAAACAAGAAACAAAATGTACAGGCCAATATCCCCAATGAACACAAATTCAAAAATGCTTAATAAAATGCTTACCAACATAATATAGACTGTGATTATTTTAATTATCAACATAAAACAATTTAAAATCAACTGGGAGAAGAGACTCAATAAGGAATTCATTAGATCAGCTGGTTTGTGGGAATTTTTCTCATGTATTTTCTTATTGGTATCAATTGATATGTGAAGACCCAGCCTAAAAGTACCACCACTGAGTTGGGATCCTGATGTGTAGGAAAAAGCAGGCATTGAATGGAGCATGCTTGATTTGATTCATTTCTCTCTCCTCTCAAATATAGATATGATATGCATTGTTGCTTTAAGTTCCTGTTGCTTTGACTTCTCAGAAGCTATGGGCTGAACCCTGAACAAATGAATAAGTAAACTCTTCCTCCTCAGGCAGATTTTGTGAGGATGTTACGCTACAGAGACAGAAGTTCTGGATCACCTTTTACTGAGGAATCTAGATCCTAAGATTATCCACCTTTTCAATTGCTTTTGGAGTTTTAATCTCTACCATCAATTTGGAAAATCATTGATCATACTCTGTTTCAGAAACACTCAGATTTCTGCTTGAGTTTGTAAAATGGGGGATGCAGGTTTTTTTTTTTCTTCTTATCTGCTTTCTCTTAAGCATGCTCTTTTTTTTCATACATTTGTATCATTTTTATAGATTCTTGGAGACGGAAAGATTCCTTAGATGCTTAAACCTCTTATCTAAAAAGCCAACACCTGGAAAACTACAGTGAGGAACACTGTTCAAAAAGAAATCAAAGTTCTCTACATTCACAGTTCACCTATTTGGGAATGATGTGTCCAAGCTCATACTTATATCTTGTCCCAGCTCCTGAGATTCAGAGATGATGTGTCGAACTTTCCTCAGTTATCACATCCTCAGATTCCTGTAGGGTGTGTAAAATGGGAAAACATAAGGATTTGAGTTCTTGAATGTTTTTTACCCAAGTGCTAGATACCGTGTCCACCTCACTATCAGACCCACAGCCTTTGATGACTCATTCTCTGAGATTCCTGATATTTAAAGCAGTGTAAATCAAGATGATTTTGACTTCCTGCAGTGTTATGCTGTCATGCTAGGATTTGGCCTCTTCCATAATCAAGTTTCCACTATTTTTACTACATTTTATACATTTGAGTTTATTCTGCTTGTTATTTCTAGTTTTGTCTATATCAGTTTAAAATTTTAATATCTTCAGTACAGCTTTCCTGCTATTTCAAGAGGACAATTCAAAGAGCCTCCATATTTGATCTATACCTTTAACTTTAAATATGCTCTTTCCATTTCATTGCTGATCCTGCTACATCTGAGTTATATGACTTTTAGAAATTTAGAACAGAAAGTAATCTGATTAAATGATGGAGAAGGCTTTCATTCAAATATCCATTGTCCTCTATCCTTTAGTGACTCCGTAAATTCATTTGCTGTCTTCTTAAAATGAATCAATTTTCAAGTTTCAGTGTAACCTCTTGTTCAAGTGGCCCTCTTTTGCGTGTACACTGTAGATCCACCAGACAGGTAAGAGAGTAAGCATGGCTCAGGCTAAAACAAAAATCTCTGCTTAATTTAGCTGACTACTCTCACATAAAAGTTTCAGGTGATTCTCACAGAGAGAACTGTTAATTTAGCAAATATTTACTATGAATTTTCTGTATGGATGATCACATCAGTAACTCACAGCCTTTATCTATTATTGAGTAAGAAATAATTTATATATTTCTTTATATGTTAGTAAGTATTATAAAACTATAAATCAGCTGAAGATATCATCATTAAGCATTAGAACCCGATGATCATCAGGGACTATAGGGAAGAAAACTGAAAGCCTACAAGAGTTAAGAATTTAGAAATCTGTAACTTTATTAAGGATTAATAAATTGCCCTGGGAGATTTGTGTTGTGGTCAATCCAAACTGAAAAGAAAAGCAATAATTTATGGAATATCTATAATAAACTTCAAAAAAATCAACTGTATATGGTGGTGTATTAGTTAGTTTCTTAGGTAAAATATAAACCTTATGTTCAAGTAAGCAGTCAAATCAGTTCTAATGGTATTCTGCATGTCTTGGCCTCTAAACTGCTATACACATTACTTTAATAAATGACTTCTACTGCCTTATCCAGAATGTAAGAGATCACTTTAACATCACTCAGCTTTAATGGAAATGGTGCAGCATTTGATTCCTATGTCATATATTCACAAAATTTTACTGTAAATTTGTCTGGAAGTAATGCATACACCCACACACATATGTTGACTATTGTCATCTCTAAGTCAATATTACAAACTACATAATAGTCATCTAACTTCTTCTTTTTTTTTTTTTTTTTTTTTGGTTTTTCGAGACAGGGTTTCTCTGTGTAGCTTTGCGCCTTTCCTGGAACTCACTTGGTAGCCCAGGCTGGCCTCGAACTCACAGAGATCCTCCTGGCTCTGCCTCCCAAGTGCTGGGATTAAAGGCGTGTGCCACCACCGCCCGGCTCATCTAACTTCTTGAGATCCTCTTCTGGTAACAAATATGGATGTTATTGTAAAATCATGGCTCTTAGTGCATGCTACTCTTCACTGAAATGCTCCAGTGCTGCTGATTATGATGTCTACATCAGTACAGTGACAACAGGTATCCTGAAGCAGAAGTGGTCTGCCTGTCTACTTGTTTACATTGTATTATGCCATATCAATTTATATTATCACTTCATTATCAATTGTGAGCTAGATAGCCACACAGCATAAGTCTTGGTAATCACAATGTGACACTACAGGAACCATTATTTCAAATACAAATATGCATATGCCATTAGTCAAGGATAATTTTAAATTAAAAAGCCAATTCTACCCAGTTTCTCTCTCTCTCTCTCTCTCTCTCTCTCTCTCTCTCTCTCTCTCTCTCTCTCACACACACATGCACACACACACACACACACACACACAAACACCATTTTAAAGGCACTTGCTCTTCCACATTGAGAAGTCAACCCCTCAAGTGCATTCAACAAGTCAAGACTGAGGGGTTTGGAGATGCAAAGTCAGCATGATGCAGGAGTTTAAAGACTAAATCCATGGATACAAAGCTTGCTCACTCTGATTTTCAGAATGGAAAGCCAGAGCACCTTTTTTGTACTTCAGCTGTGACCAGAACCATTATCATCTCCTAGGGGAAATAAACTGATATAAAAAATACTCGTGACAAAACTAAGAAACAATTGGCAAAAACTTTTATTTGTTTATTGTTGTTGCTTTTCTTTTTGAGGTATGACTTCTTATATAGTTCAGGCTAGCCTTGAACTTGAATTTGTGATCATCCTGCCTCATCCTACTCCTGAGATTATAGACAGGTACCACCAACTGTTATGATAAGCACCTTATAAAATTACTGCTACATTATAGTTTTATATAAATCTGTTCTTCTGAACCATCTATATGATATGATGAAATAAAAACTATCATATTTCAGTTTTAAAGACAAAGTTGTCACACAAACATAGAGAGGCATTTAAGAAAGAGATAGGTAGAAAGGTACAAAGAATTTGTGTTACAAGAAAGCAAATAAATTGGGTTGGAAGTTGCTTGGTGAAACAAGATAAGAAAGGAGGAACTTGAAGACCAGAAGATGACTCAGCAGGTAAAAGTGGGTGCTTCCCACCAAGTCTGATAACCTAAATTCAGTCACCCAGAACTTATATGGTGACTCTGTCAGGTTGTCCTCTGACCTCTCCATTTGCCTTGGCATTTCCATGGCCCTCCCCACACACCACACACACACACACACACACGCACACACACACACACATCAACACAAAATAAGCAAATGTAATAGAAACAACTTTCAAAACCAAACAGGATAACAAAAGGAAAAACACCATTAGGGGAGGAGATGTTTGATATCATATGTTTTATCTTCTGCTGATCAGAGAACAGAGAGATGTTGAAGTGAACACCGAGGATCAAATGGGCCAGATATTCTACATTCAAATTTGAAGCAACAACAACTGAGAACAGAATTGGAGAATTGGTAGATCATGAACAACTCTTAAATACAGGAAAAGAAATAATGATAAAACAGTAGTGGTTGGTCTGTATGGGAACTACACATAATTCCATTCAGAAGATTAAATTTATTAGAAGGTAACTCAAGGTCATGCTCAATCCATGGGGTGGAAAGAACATTGGAAAGAAACAGTACAATATATGGAAATCTAAACATGATGAAACCTTAAAGAGAAGTGGGGTATAGTGGTATTCTATTTGTACTGAAATGTGATTTTATTTGTATGTTAATAAATAAAGTTGCCTAAGGGTCAGAGCTATCAGCAAGCCATAGCAAAAGCCAGGGCGGTGGTGGTGCATGCCTTTAATCCCAGCACTTGGGAGGCAAAGACAGGGTTTCTCTGTGTAGCTTTGCGCCTTTCCTGGAACTCACTTGGTAGCCCAGGCTGGCCTCGAACTCACAGAGATCCGCCTGCCTCTGCCTCCCGAGTGCTGGGATTAGAGGCGTGCGCCACCACCGCCCGGCCTTTGCTATGGCTTGCTGATAGCTCTGACCCCTAGGCAACTTTATTTATTAACATACAAATAAAATCACATTTCAGTACAAATAGAATACCACTATAGTGGGGGGGGGGGCTTTCTATCAAAAGTTAGAGAAGTGTTTCATTAAGAATAAGGATGAGAGGCAGGGGGTCGGGGAGAGTGCTCTGGCATGAGAAGTTTCCTGGTGGAGATCAGAGGAGCCTCTTAGGAAAGTGATCTTTAGAGCACTTCCCTGAACAAAATCCCCTTGAGGAGTCTCTCAATTCCAAGAACAAAGGAAAATATGATTTTTTTATAAATGTTTAGGGGTGCGAGAAAGGTTTACATCGTATGAACTAGTACTACAGCACAGAGAACAAAGAACATGGAAGAGCTGGGTATCATAAACCAAGAGCCTGGTTAAGAGTACACACAGATAGATTCTTAACTCTCTGTCCCAGAGAGAGCTGCAGGGAGGAGTAGCCTGGTTTGGGGATCTGGCCTAAGTGTCTCGACCCATATTGTAATAGCAAGCAAAAGAATTTGGACATTTCTGACATTTCAACACCTTCAAAAGTTGTTGAAAGATCATCCTAATAGTTGTAGTTGATGGAGAAAGGATACAAGCAAAATCGGAAAGCATCAATGGAGCCCCGTGGTCTACAGGCAGAAGGATCCGAATCAAGGGCAATAAGAACAGGAGCGTAAGGCAGAGTGAAGTCCAGAGCCCTCACACAAAACTTCACACAATTAGTATGCAAAAGGAACCTGTTGACAAATAAAAATACTTTCCTTCTGATAGCTAAATACAATCTCCAGACTCATATGTTAGAAAGTGAGAACTAAATCTATGAGATTGTCTCCCCTAGGTATACTCACATCCACCCACCCCCAACACACAATAAATAAATGTAGTTCTCCCCACCCAATCCCAAACATTCTAGACTTAACCACCCAACCCAATATGCCATTTAAAGAGATAACTAATAGTGAAAAAGCAGAGATAGATTAATTTGGTGAGACCATATTTGGAAGAAGACATAAGGAGTCCCAATGACTCCTGAAATCTGACTTCAGGATACTGACATGCGGTGTAGGTTTACAGAGAGGATGCAATGTCTGCATAATGAATCAAATGTGCTTGTTCTGATGATTGCTATCACAGCCTGTTTGAATCACAGTGTGCACCTCATAGTATTCAAATTTTCTGGGCATAATATATGAGACAAAGAACAAACACTGATCCAGTTTTAGACCTAAAAATGATTTCATTCAGCAAAACATACCAGGTATTGGTTTTACTTTTTTTTTTTTTTGGTATTGGTTTTGCTGAAAGAAAAAAGACAGAGGAGGAAAGTGGGGGAGGGATGACATAGAAAGAATAAAATTGAAAAGAATCATAGTGTGGCAGTGTGGCAGATTGAAAAAAAAATGGCCCCCATAGTAAGTGGCACTGTTAGGAGATCTGGCTGTATTGGAGTAGGTATGGTCTTTTGGAGGAAATGTGTCATTCTGAGAGGCTGTCTTTGAGGTCTCCTATGCTCAAGCTACACCCAGTGACACAGTTCACTTCCTGCTGCCTGTCGATCAAAATGGAGAATTCTCAGCTCCTTCTCCAGCACCATGTCTGCCTATGTACCACCATGTCCCATCATGACAATAATGGACTAAACCTCTGAAAAATGTAAACCACCCGATTAAATGTTTTCATTTAATTGGTGTCTTGGTATCTCTTCACAGCAATAGATATCCTAACTAAGACACACAGAGAAGATAAGAGCAAAGAGATTAAAGAGGAGAGATGATTGAAAAGAGAAAAGTATCAAAATACATTGCTGAATAAATGATTTTGACTTCAGTAGGTATATATACTGGCAGAGGTTATTTTTGGGTGGATTGAAATTCTAAGATATGAAGACAAAATGTAGAATGTACTTTTTTGCTTTAGCTGTGGTCAAAAGTTTGAAAATCACTGCCTTAGTTTAAGTGGCACTACTGAATTTGTAAAATTATGATCATGTTTAAATTTTAGGCTCATGTATAAAAAAGCCTATTATCAAAAGCCTTTTCTTCACCAAATTAGATTTAGAAATGTATCCATAAGGCTCATTTGAATATATCTGAAGTAAAATCCTCTAATTTGGCATGTATATGAATATGTATACTATAATATTTTATTAGCATATATTAATTAGACATAGTACTGTGTTTCATCTTGTCAATGTCATATATATACAAAGTATATATTATCATATGCACCTCCAACAGATTTTTAAAAAGAAACTTCAAGACCAATGGACCCCATTAATTTGGCCTATGGTGAGAGCTTGATGGCAGAGGACATGCTGAAAAGAACAAAGGATTTGGGATGACCTTGAAAGACAAATCCTCCTAGAAAGTGATCCTAGGAACAGACTCCCTCTTTTATAACAACTTACTCTCCCAACAATGAGCCAGTATTCCATGACAACTACCTTTTATCTCTCCAAGAACAGCACCCTTAATGACCTGTTTACCTTGTTCTTAGTTCCATCAATTCAAGTTCTTTTGACATGTTTATACTGTCTCCTGGAATACTATTCTTTTAAATTTGAACTCTTTGTGAACAATCCTGGTAATTATTGTGGTATCCCTTTAGACTGATAATTGTGCCTTGTGCATGTACAAGCAGAAAAGAAGTTGTAAATAAGGCCAGCACTTTAATCTTTCATCCAAAAAAAAAAAAACCCAGATTCATCTCAGTTTATTCTAGCTGGGTACTTTACTCTGTCCCACCCCAGTCCTGCAATCCTGCAGCCACTTTTAAAATAATTACTCAGAGGCTTAATATTAATCACAAACTGTTTGGTCTATGGCTCAGGCTTATTGCTAGCTAGCTCTTACATCTTAATCTTAAATTAACCCATTTCCATTAATCTATATTTTGCCACATGGCCATGGCATTACCTGTGTTCTATCACATCTTGCTCCCTGGAGGCTCATAGTGTCTCCCTGACTCCACCTTTCATCTCCCTGTATCTCTCTTAGATTTTATGCCTGGCTATATCCTGTGTTGCCATAGGCCAAAACAGGTTCTTTTTTATCCAATAGTAGCAACACATATTCACAGCACACAGAAAGACCTTTCAACAGCAGTTTATATACTCAATTGAGTAGCCCTTTGAAAATATGTGTCTACATCAGCATACAGCATTGTTTTGATACAAGGACTCTACAGATGCAGTCAAGTCAAGCCACTACAGCTGTGAATTAAAGTGAGTCTACTTGAATGTCTGGTATTTTTAATAGAAGAGCAATGTTTGGACACAAAGACAAGCCAGGTTAGTCGCACACAATGATGGGAACATAGATAAGAAATGCAATCATAAGGTCAGGTGGTTGGATTCCAGCACTTAGGAGGCAAATGCAGGTAGATTTCTGTGAGTTTGAGGCCAAAGTGAGTTGCCAGGAGAGCCAGAGTTATTACACAGAGGTACCCTGGCTCAAAAAACTAAAAACAACAATAAAAAGAAAGAAAGAAAACTATAAACTAAGGCACATGGAAGATTGCAAGAGGACATCAGAAGCTAAGGAGAGGCAGTGAAACATTCTATAATACGTCCTTGTTAGAAGTCATACTGCTACTTCCAACATAAAATTTCTTGCACCTAGAATTATAGGGAAGCAATTTTCTTTTGTAAGATGTTCTGTTAAAAGTAATTCATTACAACAGGCACAGAACTATAATATAGCTTATAAGCCTATGGGTCATATGTACTGATCAACACCCTACGCTAAACTTATCTTTTTCTTACTCTGTACTATTTATCTGCTACTTCTCATGCTCAACAGAAATAGTAGCACCTAAAGGAAGTTGCCATTTCCGACTCATCCTTCTAGAACACTGCTCTTCTTGGCAACTATAAAGCTACTCCCTCACATCTTTCAAGCCTTTGACTAACTAAGGATAGTCTGGATAAAATTCAAATTTATACTCATCACATGACAAAAATTGCAACTTTTCTAAATACACCAGTTATCAAATGTCTTCATAAAACTGACCCACCATATTGGTCAAAACATGTTGTTTGAGCAACTTTCAAAGGCTTTACATGTCATATTTAATGATGAACTCTGAATTAAAGAAATACAAGGACCAATGACTTGAGCATATATGAGATGGGATAAGTATCTATGTATATTTAGAGCAGGAGTATTTAAAGCAAATAATGTACTTGCTCACAGTGATGAAGAACTCACAGAAAATATCTCAGCAGAAGGACATGGCTATAGGATGGCTGCATTTGGGAAGAAGCTGGGTGCCTGATGTGTTCAGAATTTGTGATACTCTTGTTTCTGAAAAAGAGAGAATATAGACAGATAGTACAGTCTTGCAGCTGCTCTGCTGGTCGAGACAGGAGGATTGTCAGTTCAAGACCAATGTGAGTACCTAAATGAGATCCCATATCAAAAGAGAAAGACAAAATGAGCTACAGCTAGAAGTGGGCTGTATCTCTGTATCTCTGTGGCAGAGATGCTCTGGGCTTTATCCCTAGCACCACAGAATAAGAAAAATAGTACAGGACAGTCCCTAAAGAATATCCCTCCATGCACCTGTTGACAACTACAAGAAACTATGGAAAGGGTGACCTTCTGTCTAGATCATTTTACTTGTAGTAAAAACTATTTAATTGTAACTTATTCTTTGTATTATTATTATTATTGTTAAGTGCACATTCCATAAATGTTTTCCAATTATTATGATGAGTTTAATTTCCTAATGTGTTAGATATTATTGAAAATACCACTTAGAAGAAAGCACTATAAAAACTTTGATCTGATAAAAACATTCACACTACCGTTGACAAGCTTATGAAACTTGTAGGAAATAAAATGTGAGTCACAGATTAATAACGAATACAATATTGCTTTGAGAAAAAGAAATTTCTGCAGTCTTCCTGGAACAGAGACGATAATAAAGGAATTCTGAAATATTCAAAGAAATATTGAACAAAGCAGCTACAATGATAAATCAGAAGAAATATATGTTTATAATGAGGAAACTAGCAAATGACTATTATCAACAAGATTTGAAAGTGGGAGACAGAGAAACAGAATTTAACAAAACAAGCTCTCTGAAAACTTGAAAGCACAGTATGATTCACCATGGGGAAGCAATTAAAACAATTGTGCAGTTTGCCTAACTCAGACCACTTTATCCTTCAATTAACTGCATGCTCTTCAAAATGATAAAATAACGATCTCGGAGTGCCCAAATAATTGAGTGCTCTTAAATGACATGGAAAAAAGATTACACTCTTTGTTCTTTTACCCTCTTCTGAAATTGATGCAAGGCTGGTAAAAAGATGCTCACTTGACAGCTCTAAACATGTAAGCCCTCCATTAACCCAGACAGCAAGGACAGAATGCCAAGGAGATTCCAAGAGCCCAGGATTGGCTGTAAGCATGCTAAACACTGCTCCTACTGGGCCACTTGTGAAGGGAAAGGCTTACACAGTTCATGAGCCATTCGTGCCTCTCTCTCTCTCTCTCTCTCTCTCTCTCTCTCTCTCTCTCTCTCTCTCTGTTTGCTGTTGCTAGTGTACTCAGAGATGAAGATAATTAGCCACAGATTTGTTAAATTATTTCAGTTCAGAGAGACTCTCCAGGGATATGTTTTTTAGTATAACAGTGAATTTGCTTCAATTGTGAAACTGAATAAGGAATATTAATTATCTTCACCCGTGTTAATAAAATAAATTGACTATTCATAAACCTAATATTCTTCTTTGGTCTTAAATGATATCTCTATTTGCATGGTCTATGATTTCATTGTTTCTGTTGTTTATGAATGGCCTAAATATATGATGTGAGAAGAAACTGCTTTCTAATCTGAAAACTGCTGTTTAAGAACAAGACTATATATTATTTCACACTCAACATTTATGAACAATCATTGCAACCTGCAAAAAATGCATAAATATTGAATGTTAGTCTCAAGTAAAGATGTCATATATTTCTATAGACGTCAATTTTCTGACCATAGTTAATGTAAAAAATACAGAATATAGAAAATCTAAGCACAAAATTTATCATGTAATTAGTGTTTTCTAAGTATAACAGTGTCTGCAAATATTAAAAAAAAAATGTCCCTTAAAACCTAGTACACATTGTGAATAGTAATACAGACTACAGTGGATTTCATGATAGTGAGGAATATAGCTTCCCAGCACCCATCAACTATCTCTTTTCCATTTTCCATAGCATATGAACCTGATAAATTACAAAAAAATAATAATACCATAAATGTACAATATATAATATTTTAACAAGCCTCATCAAACTTGAAAATCAAATATTCACTATTAATGATACATAAGATAATCATCTATTTATTCAAGAAAACTTGCCTGGGTATCATTATTCCTTTTACCATTTAGTAGAACTCAAATGTTTTAAAGCTATATGTTATACTATGGATTCATGTCTGGTAGAAACATTGATGTCAAAGGTTATGAATGGTTTATTTATGTGTAGGAAATTTTTCATCCGGTAATTCAACATTAATTTTTTTTATAAAATCTAAAGGTAGTTATCATCTTTGTCCCACCTTCACACTCATACTTGTTTCTTCAAACATTAGTAAATGAAATAATGCCTTTAACAGGTATTGTTATGTGATATTTTGTGTTCTGACAGATAAAGCTTGCCTGGAGATCAAAGGGTGGAGCTAGTAACAACAGAGGCCAGACAGTGGTGGCACACACCCTTAATCTCAGCACTTGGAAGGAGGAAGCAGGAAGATATGGAGTTCAAGGTCACCCTGGGCTACAGGAGATTGAATCAGTCTAAAAGAGAAACAGCTGGGAGGTGGTGGTGGTGGTGGTGGTGGTGGTGGTGGTGGTGGTGGTGGTGGTGGTGGTGCATGCCTTTAATCTCAGCACTAGGGAGGTGGAGACAGGAATATAAAGTGATAGATACAGAATCTTAGCCCCATTCAGTCTGCGATTTTATAGAGTTAAGAACTCTCTAGTGGCTGCTGCTCTGCTTCTCTGATCTTTCAGCCTTCACTCCTGATATGTGACTCCCCATTTTTATTGTTAGGAATAGTTAGAATCATGCTTCAATGTATTTTTGGTTTTGTTAAGGACTGTATCACTAATTATTTGTATATTACATGTAGGCAACAAAGCTGATGTGAGAGTGATGTCATTGTATTTTCAGAGAGGAGGTGCAAAGATAATTTCTTATTGTGGTAGTATTGAGAAGTAAGGTCTAGAGTGATGTGTTTGGGTCACAGATCATGCTCTCATGAATAGGTGACTTTTATTTCTTTCATTTTCTCAAACCTGCATTAGTTACTATCCTGACTACATGTTTTATGAAACAAATCCCTAATAGTGATTCTCCTTCCCACACATCCACTTCTCTCTGCCTTCTTTCTGCTCTGAGTTGAAGCAGTGGAAGACCTCAGATGACTTACTCTTAAACCTCCAACTAATGAACCTTGAGTCAATTATCAGGCTTTTCTCTTTATGAATTAATCAGGTATTTTCTAGGACAACATAAAATAATCAGAAAGAAATGATAAAGACTGAAACTGAGATAACAAGATAGAAAAACAATATAGATATCAATAAAAACTGTATTTAAATGATTCAATAAACTTAGGAAATCAGGGACTTACTGAAAACAAAGAAATCAACTATGATCAGATGCAGAAGTTTGATACTGATACCATTTCCATATACGGGAAATGAATTGTTGGTGAATATAATGAACAGCTACACTACAATAGTTTATTGAACAAGATAAAAGGAAAACACTTCTAAAAGAAACTAGATAAAAGGGAAAGACTTCTAGAAGCAGACTGTGACTAACAAGATCAATCAGTAATCAGAAAAACACCAACACTGACCAGTTCAGGCTCACGTGGATTCAGGGGCAATATTTTATAAATACTTAAAGAGAAATTAATACCATCACTCCTCAAGCCCTTCCTAACAACTGGAGCAAAAATCAGTTCGGTGCTTATTCTATGAAGAATTAATTTGATGCCAAAAGTCAAAAAATCTACAAGGAAAAGAAATGTATAGATCAATATCCCTGCGGGGCAAAACCCTCACCACTAAAATAGTACTAAGCTGAATTTAACAGTATATTAAAAGGAATATACACAATAACCTACTAAAATTTGACTGTAGGATACAAGACTAACTCAATATTCAAAAATTTCTTAGTGTCATACATTAACAAAATGAGCTTGAGAAACATTATTTCAATTGCTGTGCAAAAAAGCAATTCACAAAAGTACAAAAATCAGTACCTTTTTATAAAGAAAACAACAAATAAAGTATGAATAAAATAGCTACAACATAGTAAAACTCATGTATAAACACCTTGTTAATATAACATTCAGCCATGAAAAACTCTCACTCATTTGTTTTCTCTAAAGATCAATAACAAAATAAGAAGAGCTACTTTTTGGTTTCATTTCTATTCAATGAAGTATTGAAATCTCCAGCAAGAACAGTTAGGCAAGAAAATTAAATAGTATCAAAGTTGAAAAGAGAAGGAAGGGTTGGAGAGACTATTCAGTTTGTAAAGTACTTCTTACTCAAGCATGAGGTTTCAGAGACTGAGTCCAAAAAGTCATGTGTAAAGGTTTTGTGAAGGTTCACTTCCATAACCCCAGTCCTGAGGAGGCAGAGACAGGAAGATGCCCAAAGCTTACCTGGCCAGCAAGTCTAGTCAATAACAAAATCCAGGTTTGAAAATAAAATGGAGAACAATTGAGAAAGCCTCTTGGCATCAACTGCTGGCCTCCACAGCTAGTCCCCAACACACATGTGCACAAAATTTCAAAGAAAGAAATTAAATCATCTCTCCGCAGACAATCTTTTATATAGAAAAGCCTAAGCCAGTATAGTGTAGAACTATGATCCTAGATACTCAGGAAGCTGAGTTAGAGTATTACAAGTCTAAGGACTGTCTTGACAACACACTGAGTTCAAGAAAGCCTTAAAAACTTAAAAGAGCTTATTTCAAAAACTAAGAATGAAAAATAAAAAGGTTAAGAATGTAGCTGGCGCACGCCTTTAATCCCAGCACTCGGGAGGCAGAGCCAGGCGGATCTCTGTGAGTTCGAGGCCAGCCTGGGCTACCAAGTGAGCTCCAGGAAAGGCGCAAAGCTACACAGAGAAACCCTGTCTCGAAAAACCAAAAAAAAAAAAAAGAATGTAGCTCAGTGGTATAGTGCCTGCCTCACATGTGTGATGATCTTGGTTCAATATTGTACGTACAACAATAAAAATGAAAGATGCATGGAGAAAGAAAAGGTAAAATATCCTATGTAAATGATCAAATCTAACAAATTCATCAAAGTTACAGAATACAAACTCAATATTGAAAACATAAAGTTGGATGGGTGGGGAGGTAGGAATGTTCTGGAGGGAGTTGGGGAAAGTAGAAGATTATGATCAAAAAATATTTTATGAAAAATTTTAGTAATTTTAAATGTCCTAAAAGAAAAGTAAGTAAATTAAATGGACTAGAGACTTTAAAATACATTTCTCTGAAGAAAATATACAAATACATTTTCTGAAAAGATATATGACATGGCTAATAGAGAAATACACAGGAAAATCCCAAATAAGATGCCACTTTATATGGCTTCCATGTAAAGGACAAGAGAATAGAAAATCACAAGTGTTGAAAAGAACATAGAAGAATTGGAACTCCTTTGATTTACTGCTAGAACTGTTTCCTCTCCTGTGGAAAACAGTGTTAGCAGTTCTTTAAAAAAATTAAAGCAGAATGACCACATGATATAGAAACTTCCACTCAGATTAACGCAGGCAAGAATTGAAAACATGGGCTTAAAGATCCAATCTCACACTTATTTTCATGAGTAGTATTTGTAATAGCTAAAAGAGAAACAAATGGAGGTCAGAAAGATGGTTCAGTGTGTGAAAATGCTAGCTTTGAAACATAATAACCTCTTTTGATCCCTTGAACTCACATGGTAGATGAAAACTAAATTCTGCAAATTGTACTCTTATCTCCACAAGTGAGCCAACACACACATATACACAATAATTAAATAAATATAAAATAAAAAACAAATAAACTAGTGAAGATAATGTGATTATAAACTTAAGGCAGAACATTATTAGTCTTTTTAGAAGAAAGAAGTTCATGGAGAAGCAAAGCCTTTGGTTATGGTTAATTTTGGTGAGTGGTTCTTTTTTATGTGCAAATGTTTTACAATAAAGTTTATAAAAAACATTTCAAAATGAAGAAACTTTGAATCTTGATCACATTATGATATTGAAAGGCCCTAATCCTTCAGGCTTACACCCCCCAAACCCCAGGAGAATAAGGAACTAAAAAGAAAACTAGTTCCAAGGGCAACCTGACTCAACCATTATTCAACCACCCCTGCAACAATGTAACAATGTAAAGAGACTTCTGTTAAGAGATGTGCTCAACTGTGACTGGGATAGTTGCAAGTGTTCCAGGAAGGACCACTGTGACCTTTGTGTAAACTCCACTCCTGTCCTGATAACCCCCTTTGAGGTTTCAGGACACTGACGTAACTGTACCCCCTCTGTGATCACTCTATGACCAGACAATGATCTTATGAAATTAGCCTCTAGACATAAATCAATCGAAACAAGATTGTATGGGAATTGTAACTTTATGGCTTTTGTGGGTTTTTCCTTTAAAAGTGCCTATGTGACTGTAGTGCAGTGCGACTCTTGCTCTTTGGAGCTGAGTTTGCCCATCTGTACAGTTGCTTCAATAAACCTCGTGCTGTTGCATCAACTGGACCAGAGTCTGGGTTCTTGGGGAGCCCAATCAAGACCCTAACCTTTGGGGTCTAACAATATAATAAACCGGTCGCTAAAAGTAAAGCAGGACCAGACAGGATACAATAAGACATGGCAAAAGCTCTCATATCTCATATCATCATATCAAAAGCTGGACAAGGCAACCTAATAGGAGGAGGAGTCCCAAGAGCAGGAGAAAGAGTCAGAGAGACCCTCACACCCACTGTTAGCAGTTCCACAAAACTACCAAACCAACAGTCACAACACACATGTGGAGGACCTGGATTAGAGCCTGTGCTTTCTGTGTCGTTCTCTGGGAGCTCACATGCACCCTGCTTAGTAGTTTCAGTGGGCCATGTTCTTCTAGTGTCCTCCACCCTCTTTGACTCCCACAATCTTTCCTCCCCATCTGTTGGGGTTCTCCAGGTTCCAAGGGGAAGGACCCAATGGAGACCTCCAATTTATACTTTCTCTGCATAGTGTCTGGTTGTGGGTCTTGGCACCTGCTCCCATCTGTTGCCTGAGGAAGCTTCTCTTTGGTAGCTAGTTACATCTTTTGTTGATCACCTTTCCAAAGCCCTGAAGGTCAGCTTCTGAAATATAAACATTGAAAGAATGTAGTTTGTATTTGCTAGTTTCTTGAAAGAATACATCCTTAACTTAAGATACCTTGTCATAAATGTGGTGATATTGTGTTCCCCAAAATATTGTGCACCCTAATAAACTTATCTGGGGTCAGAGAGCAGAACAGCCACTAGATACAGAGGCCAGAAAATGGTGGCACACACGCCTTTAATCCTATCACTTGGGAGGCAGAGATCCATCTGGATCTCTGTGAGTTTAAAGCCACACTGGAAACAGCCAGGCATGGTGACTCATGCCTTTAATCCCAAGAAGTGAGGGCAGAAAGCAGAAAGGTATATAGGGCATGAAAACCAGGAACTAGACGGGTTAAGCATTTAGGCTTTGAGCAGCACAGTTCAGCTGAGATTCATTCTGGATGAGGACTCAGAAGCTTCCAGTCTGAGGAAACAGTATCAGCTGAGGAATTGCCAAGGTGAGGTGGCTGTGGCTTGTTCTGCTTCTCTGATCTTTCAGTGTTCACCCCAATACCTTGCTCCACGTTTGTTTTTTTATTAATAAGACCTTCTAAGATTCATGCTACAGTCATACATTGCAAAACTTCCTCCAGTTAAAAAGTTAAGAAGTTTGTTTTCCATCTCAATAAAGCCAATTATGGGACATGAATGATCATCACCCCAATTACTAGCTGAACTCAAGAAGTCACTGTCATGTCTTCTAGCTCTAGGAAAAATAACAAGTAAATTAACTAAATGGATTATATAATTCTTCAAGATTCTGATCCTTTCCCCCAGAAGTAGATTTTCTTTATTTACTATTCCTATCATGCTCCTGTTTCTTGATATTAGCATTATCAAAAGCTGAAGATTGAGTTAATACTTGTCTTACTTCTTGGTCTGATATTGTCTTGTTAATAGTCTTGGTCAGTCTTCATAAAAAAAAAATCACAAAATAGTTCTTTTGACCCCTGGAAGACCTTTGTAAATAGCTCAGTTGGTTTCTCCGATTCTGAAACTTTTCCATAAGCATTTAAGGCTGCTGTAAGGCATATGGATAATGTATGATCATCAAAGGTCATTGTACACTTATATCAGCAAAGTAGTCCTCACCTCACCAAGAATTTGGTCTTGGGAGATCTCAAAACCTCTAATCTTTCCTTGCTGTTCAAGGGCCTTAGCTTCTTCTCTCATCCAGCTTTTCCATTGTAACTGCTGGCTATATTCTAACACAGTAGATATTAACTGATTCCAGTCATTAGGTGTGATCCTGTTTCTAGAAGACCACATATTTAATATCTGTTTCACATATGTTGAATGTATAACATAGGTAACTACAGATGATAGTCTTTGAATTTCTCATATGAATAGGCTCCCAAATATAATCTACATATCCTTTAAGATGTTTATCATTTGCTGGCTTTTCACAAATGGTGACAGGGTAAACATAATGCCACTTGCTGTTACCTTTTGTAAGTCATCTCTAACTCATTAAGGTACTAGTGATGTTTTGACTTCTATGTCTTTGACCTTCTACTTATTAGCACCCTTATTATCAATTCTCACAAACAAAGCTTGAAATCAATTAACCACAGCTTTTTTTAGAGTCTGTACCTGTGGTGAGCCACAAGAATATGTAATAAGGAGTCCAGCTGTGTATTAAAGCTATACCTTGACCGAGCCAAGGGTGAGTCAAGTCTACCTGTGCATGCCCCTCCTTTATAAAAAGCCGCCATAACCCAGATCTCTTCTCTCCGCACACGTGTTCCCCAAGGCCTGGTCATGTTCTATCCCTTTCCTCTCAATAGACTCTTATTAGCGGATTCTGTTGTGTTTTGTGACGTTTCCTTGCAGGGTAACAGTGCAAATAACTAACAATGAGAGAGACTGAAAATTTGTAAAGAAATCTTTTATGTATTAATTAATTAATTAATCAGTTTAGGGTGTAAAGTTATCAAATAATTTACCTCAGATAAGATCCTCCAGAGATTATCCTAAGTGTCCAGCTGTTCCAGATGTAATTAACCAGGTTGGGCAAATTTGGGGTGTAGTAGCGATATTCGACCAGCAGGTGTCGCAGGTATAGGGCCAAAACAGGTCTGGTGTAAACTGACTCAGCTCCCTGAATGGGCTCCTGTGAATCAAACACTAACCCTACCCAAAGTACTGGGTGGAGCTGCCGGGATCACAAAAGATAAGGCAATACACCTAACAAAAGGGTGCTGGCTGTGCTGGGAATGCTGATGGCAGCCGCCGCAGTGGCGGCAGGGGGGCTGGGCAGGCACACTCTCAAGGGCGGTGGCCCAGGGTGTCCTGGATTTGAGACAGCTACACCGAACAATTTTAAAAGTAAAGGAACAGTGTGCTGGTATTCTCTAACCGTGTGTGTGTGTGTGTGTGTGTGTGTGTGTGTGTGTGTGTGTGTGTGTGTGTTGGGGGTGGGGGGGCGTCTGTGACCAGCTGCTACAAGCACAGAACCAGAAAGGCGCCACCTTGGGCACCTTTCTCTCCGACAGGGTGCTCTGTCCACCACAGAACGCCTGGGCTTCTGAGCAGGAGTCAGACAGTTCCTGGGGGGGGTTGGCTGTGCTCAGGCTCTGCAGAGTGGAGAAACTCACCAGCAGCCACCCATGAGTGTTAAGGTTTTGTCATGCAAGTAGCCCCAGTAGGGGCTTGTGGGGCTCAGATCCACACGGTTGGGCACCAGATAATGAGAGCTATGGGAGTCTGCTTAAAGAGTATTCGGGAAATTTATTCGGATAAATTGAGGAAATACACTCACAAATATAGACAAGTAGATAGCTGAAGTAGTCCTCTGATCTGACCGGGAGTAAAGCCTCCTCACAGTTCCATCACAGGAAGCAGGAAGCAGGGAGAAGGGGCCTCCTGATCCTTCTCTCTTTCCTTTTAAGAGGACATGTACAAGGACCTGAAGCATCGTCTCCTTCAGGCAGTATAGCCCAAGGTCATGGGTGAAGCAAATACTACTACAACATCCAAAAAAATTGCGAGAAATGAATGCCCCAAACAAATGTTTACTGTTCCTATCTTGTGAGAAGAATTATAAACTATCCTTAAATGGCCTAAAATTTTATTAAGGACACTTGCTAATGGGGTAAACTCAATAATGTTTATTTTCCTGTGTCTTGGAAGTCATATTACATTATGTACTTAACCACATCTTCCATACACAACACTCTCTTATAAAATCTCTCACTATTTCTCAAACCTTTTTAATGATCTTCTTTAATTTGTAATTTTACCACTATCATAGAAATAAAAAGAGTATCGTGTAATGTTGACCACTACATTCACTGTCATGAAGCTTTATTCTTGTGGCCTGAAGACAATCCAGATCACCCCCATAATGAAAAACATCAATCAAGGCTTCATCTGCAATCTGTAAATCAAATCTTTACATTTGAGCTATTTTACCTTCATAGGTAAATTTCACACTATATACTGCAACAGTAGGAAGACTGAAATCTGTATGTTCTTCAGGAATGATTTAAACATTTACAAAAGTGATGTCATATAATGTAAAGTCTGAGCAAGATTTGGAGTCAAAAAATATGAGCTCAATTCCAAGCCACGCTATCTCTTCTCATTGAAAATACCTCAATATGACTTCCGTTTTCTCACAGCAAAATCAAGGAAAATGATCCTAATGTCAATTCACTCATAACATACTTACTTGTTCAACCATTCAACATATAGTGTTGAAGTGTTGCATTATGCCAAGCATTATCTAGCTCTAGCGATACAGAGATGTTATCATAAAAATTGTGAAACACCTCCAGAAAATATTAAACAAAGAAAATAGAATGTCTCAAGTGATTTTAAAGTGCAAAGGAAACATACATAATGATAACCTTATATTTATGCATAGGAGTACCAGGAAAACATTAGGAAACCCACCTTTAACAATGAGAGAAATTTAAAGGTAATACAAGATGTAGCCTTCCAGAACTATCTAGAGAAAAACTTTCCACGTACAAGGATACAGAAGATTCTTATCCAGCAAAAAAGGCAGGAGTGGGTCCAATAAAATCTGTGAAGGGTCAAGCACTGGCAGATAAATAGAGGTGTGGCATAAATATAATCCAAGATGAGAATTTTTAGTATTTTTCTAAGATTTGAAACTATTAAGATGTGATTTGATTAGATTGTTTTACCAAGGACTCCGTGTTGGGGAGAGAACAAACTACAGCAGTAACAAGATTAGAATCCAGAGGAGTATCTAAAGGTAGTGCTTTTCCCATACGGCAACCATTTCAACAAGTTTGGTATCACAGTAATTGATGTAAGGTTCAGTAACAGACGCATTTCAAATCTAGAATGACCAAGAATTGCAGCTAAATTTGGACATAGGTTGTAGGAGAATGTGCACTCTCAAGAATGACTTTAAGCTTTACTATTTTATGGTCTTAAATAATGCCCTCCTAAACTAACACTGGAATCTCTGATTGTTACCTGACATGGCAAATTGAACTTTCCAGATGAAAATAAACTAATCTAGAGAGGGTTAAATTATTCTTGACTATCAGGCAGGCTCAGTTTTGAACCATAGAGGAAGGCAGGCATGTACTAATAGAAGCAGCAGTAGAAGATATGACAGAGGAGCCAGGGTGTTAAGAGACCCTGAAAAGTGGAAAATGACAAGCAAATAGTTGATGCTGATAGCTTCCCCAAAACCCTGTCCGCTGACACCAACATTCCAGATTAATTTCAGAATTCTGATCTAGACATCATTAAAGGCCAAAATTTGCAATATAGTAAGCCACAAGATGCATCATAATTTGATGCATGAGCACCATGAAACAAATTTATGAGATAATATTAAAAGATAAGGAAAATTAAGGGTCTTGGAATGAGAAATATCTGTGTGACTACATAGTATGGGTGGGAATCAAAAAGTTCAACATGATTCTACCTGTCTACCTAAACAGTGTTCATTTTTTCTAAAGACATCTCAAACTGGGATGTTCAAAACAAATGAAATAGGTAAACCACTTCAAACGTTTCTCTGAATCTGCTTGTAAATTATATCCTTTGAAGAGCATAGTGTGAAAATATACAATATTCTTCTACATAGTTATTGTCAAAAAGTACTTAGATACAATTATTTCAGAGGTGTCTGCACTAATTTACTTTTCTTAAGAACTTTCCCCACTCTCTGTTTGTCCCTCTGCCCTCCTCTCATTCCTGCACTTAATTCTGAAACATCAATATCCTTTATCTCTACCTATTAAGCTTGCTAATTTTGTTTCATGACACCCCCACCCTGAAATTCTTTCCATGGGATTTGGCTTTACCTAAGTGGAGGCTCATCAGCTGAAAATTCTTCAAGCTACTATATTGGTTTTTGGCTCTGTCTGACCAAAATATTTGCCAATTAATACTTGGTTTAAACAACTGAAATAATAGACATGTCAGTGACCATGGGAGGAAATGACTTTTAGACCTTTACATAAGGTCTAATGACTTGCACAGAAGATAAGATTTGAGGATGACAACTTTGAGATAACTTTGATAATGTCAAAGTGAAGATGACAAACAGATTGTAGGCCACATAACTCCACAATGGAAAAGAAAGTTTTCTGCAAAAGAAATGCACTTGGATGAAGTCAGCATATTTGTTTGTCTATTAATTAGTGAATCTGGGGGCAGTTAACCATGCTAAAAGTGTAATTGAGGAAAAGAATTCAAAACACAAAACCCTAGACCTTACAAGTTTCAAATGGGAAAGTTGGTGCAACACAGAAAAGCAGTAACCATATAGAAAGAAGAAGTACAGAGACCGCTTTAAGTGGTGTTTGAAGTCCAGATTGGGAAGCCTTTCAAGGAAAAGTGAGTAATTAGGTGTCAAATGCTGCTGATGGACCAAAGAGAAATCTGAAGACTTACCATTAAATTTAGCAACATGCTGTTTACTGATAACTTTGATGAAAGCTAAAACCGCTTAACTTTAATAAGAACCTATTTGTTGGAGGCAGGGTAGAGCCTGATGGGATCAGGAGAAAACAGATGGTAAGAATGGACTAGTGAAAATACAGAACACTTGAGTGTGCTCAAAGGAGTGGAATTCTGTACCTTTTAAAAAGCACCAGCCTTTAGTAAAGTCCATGAACAATTCCCATATTGTGGGAACTAATGAGCTCCTTTAAGAACAATGCCCATATATTTCCAGAAGTTACTCTAGGAAAGATAAGTACTAATATTCAACTAAAATTCCTTCCCACATCAGAAGAATTGTGTTAGTGTAATGTCTATTTTACAAATGAAGAATTTTACTTCTGTCTAAATGAACTGAATTTTTTAGGTGTATTAATCTATCTTATCTTTCAGAATACCCCAAAGCAAGCATGAAATATGATAATGGAAAATGTATTGGTTGTGAAAGACAGAGAACTTTAAGAATCTTCTCTGTCAGTTACTAATATCATGATTTGAAAACTCAGCTAGAGCTAATCATAGAGCTTAACGGTGAGCACTTGCTTAGCATATGTGAGAACCTAGTTCAATCCCCAGTACCATAAAAATGAAGAAAGGAAGCTCAATTATGACTTGAATTCTCCATGTATAAAAGAAAGTTGATGGTGCCTGCTCTATACAAAAATGCTGAGCAAATTAAATAAGACCCTGCATGTGAAAAATTTTAGAGACTGCATGACATTTTGTAAAGAGTATCATAAAACTGAGACAGATCTCTTCCTCAGTTGAAGAAATAATCTTAAAGGAAATGAAACTGGAGTTCGACTTGCTTTAGAGACTGGCTGCTAGCAGACAGATGAAGGCAATAATTCAAACATAGGAGACATCATGAAGGAAATAATTTGACACAGTAGAGAAATGTACAGGCACAAGAAGTGAAAAGCAAAAGTAGCAGAGAAAGACTTGGAACAGCAGATCTGGTCCTTTGCTTTGAGTTTCTTGGAAATGGCAGAGGAGACAACAACATGACTCAGATAGTGACCTGCAATTTCAGGTAGTACATGGAAAAAGACTAGCTATCAAATAAGCAGACAGGTTTTCTGATTTTCATCATAAAATATTTATTTTAATTCCCTAATTTATATTCTTTGAGTAAGATCATTTTCTATAGACGATCATTTAATTACTAAGAGACACATTTTGTATAAAAATATAAAAATAAAATAAAATTAAGTGTACATGAAGTCATATGGAAAGGATTCAGAAGTTGGGCCTGGGAAATTCAAGATCCTGGTCAGAGAGTAGAGAAGCAAATGCATATTGTTCCCAGGAAGGGCTTTCCATATTTAATGTACAGGGTGAATAAGCTGAAGAGCTAACTGTTTAGGTAGTTGTGGGTATTGTTAACCTTTGTTACCGTGAAAAAAGACAGGATACTCAGCCACATCCAGGGCAGCTAGAGGACAGTAGATATGTACATGTCCTTTTAGGCCATGGGGAGCATAGGAAGCTCTGAGTGCATGTATATGGAACAAATGAATTCCTGAGTGAATGTGTATTGTTGACCTGGGCAAATCCAGGCAAGGATCCAACACTCAGACCCACAGGAAATGGCAAAGCCTTTCCCAGCACAGAATCAATGAATTGGCAATTTTCCTCTGATCCATGTACAAGTGTCGACAAAATGTGCAGCAATCATAGAGCACATCTTTCTCCTCATTGGGGTTTACAGCCTAAGATTGATCCACTACAGAGACATTAAACTCAGGTTGGCTAACTCCTCCTTCCTGTGATGTATATACTAGTTGGGATGAAAGAAAGCACAGTTCTCCTGATCCCAGCTTTTCTCCATGTATGTCTGTGTGTCTGTCTTTTCTGCATTCCCTTACCAGTACAGGCTGGTTTCCAGAACCAAGCCTCATTGGGCACAGTATTAGGCTAGATCCCACCCGAATCATCACAAAGTCAATTGTTCCTCATGTCATAAAGTTTCTGTACTTTCTTATTCTTCTTCACAATAATTAGTACTCCAGACTCACAATTTTTTCGGGGAGAAAAGGGGTACTACATTCAAGGACATTTTTTGCTGTGGATATCGCTCTGTATAAATAAAATGCTGATTGGCCAGTAGCCAGGCAGGAAGTATAGGCAGGACAAGCAGAGAAGAGAATTCTGGGAACAGGAAGGCTGAGTCAGGAGACGCTGCCAGCCTCTGCAATGAGTACCAACATGTAAGATACCAGTAAGCCACGAGCCATGTGCCAAGGTACAGATTTATAGAAATGGGTTAATTTAAGATAGAAGAACTAGATAACGAGAAGCCTGCCACAGTCATACATTTTTTAAGCAAAATAAGTCTCTGTGTGTTTACTTCGTTGGGTCTGAGCAGCTGCGGGACTGGCAGGTGAAAGACATTTGTCCTGACCATGGGCCAGGCAGGACTGGAGAAAACTCCAGCTACACATTTTGAAATTACATGTTTCAACAGTTCATTGCTTTTGACAGGAACTAGAATCACCTTAAAACCATATCTCTGGGTGTAGCTGAAGTTTTCCTGTGACCCAGCCTGCCAGCAGTCAGGACAAATCTCTCCTATCTGCATCCCCCAAGTAAACACACAGAAGCTTATATTAATTAAAACTGGTCGGTCATTAGCTCAGGCTTACTATTGACTAGCTCTTACACTTAAACTCAGTCCATTTCTGTTAATCTATATGTCACCATGTTTTCCATGGCTTTACCTGTGTGCCATTACATTCTGCTCCCTGGACAGCGGGCTGGTGTCTCCCTGACTCAGCCTTCGCTTCCCAGAATTCTCCTTGTCTGTTTATCCCGCCTATACTTCCTGCCTGGCTACTGGCCAATCAGCATTCTATTTATCAACCAATCAGAGCAACACATTCACAGCATACAGAAAGATATCCACAGCATCTGGGCGTGTCTGTGATTAGGTTAATGGATATGGAAATGCCCATACTAACAGCCAGGCAGAGAAAGAAAGTTTGCCTAGTACCAGCATCCATCCCTCTCTCTCTCTCTCAGTTTCATGACTACAAATACCAAATGAATAACTGCCTCTAATGCTTATTGCCATGACTTCTCCTCCATGATACATTGTGCCACAAGATTATAAGCCAAAATAAACCATTCCTTCTCTATGTTGCTTTTGCCAGGTTGTTTTTCCACAGAGATAAGATAAGGAAGGAATATAAAAAGCTGGTAGACAACTGGAATCATTGATGAGATAATCTGGACTATTGGGTCAGAGGTGTTTATAACTCATTTGCAAGAGAAATATGGAGGGGTTAAGAAATTTGAGATAGAAAGGCTATCAAATGCTGTGAGTATCATTTAATTGGCCTTTTTGGGGTGGGGCTTGAAGGACAAGAAGCCTGAGTGAAATACAGAATGTAGAGGCCAAGCTCACAAGTACTCGATTGGGAACTGGGCAAGAGCCACTCAGGTAACAGTTTCTTAAAGAATCTGTCTGGATTTTGCCAGTGCTCTGAGAACTTGAGTGAGACTGAATTTAAGGTAAAAGTTTTATATCTTTGATGGAGGGAATTTCAAAGCATGAGAGCATTAAGTTTGTGTAATTGTTATTACTGACCATTCTTTTCTATATTTTTTTTTATTTTTTGAGATTCATATTTAATTAAAACATTTATCCCTTCCCATTCCTCCCTCCAAACCCTTCCATATGCTTCCCTTCTCCTTCAAATTCATGGCCTCTGTTTTCACTGATTGTTATTGTATGAACACATGTATATATATACATATATATATACATATGCATATATATTCCTACAATAACCTATTAAGTACTGACCATTCTTATCCATATTAACAGTAAAAAAGGCTCAATAAGTGAGGTATATATATATGCATCTTTGTTAAGGAAAACAGTCCTAGCAAGTTTAAACTTGTAGCTAAGGTAGATGCTAGAGATGAGGATATTGCTAGTGAGACAGCTACTCTGCATTGAGAAAACAAGTCAAGTTCCAGTCCCTAGGATAGATAAGAAGGCTCTTAAAGTAAAGGCACTTGCTACTCAAACTCAGTGAGGTCCAGAAACTGGCATGGTAAAAGGAGATAACCAATTCCTATAAGCTGTCCTTTAACCTCCACACTTTTACCATGGCACATACATGTTACACACACACACACACACACACACACACACACACACAGAGGAGGGGGGTACACACAAAACATGTAAAAAATACAAAAGAACAGCTCCTCAAAAGTGTGACTCTACCCACCAAAGATAATAATTTGTGAAAATGCAAATGCACTTGAAATGAGACAGTCTAAGCTCACCATACCAAAGGAGTTCTCTGCTTCTGGAAAGTAACTTCATTGGGAAGTGTTTCTCTAGGGTCAGCACACAGAGTTTGTTAATTGTGGTCCAATGAGGACAGGATGCATCCAGAACTCACAGTAGAACATGACAGCATAGCTCACATGGCACTAATTTAGAATAAATGAAGCATACAATATTGATGAGGTTAGAGAAACATACTCCTTGGTATCAAAGAGCTACTGAGCCTGGCCGATGGTGTCACAGTGTTATTGCAGCTGCAAGGAGGCTCTGAGGGGTTCCTGTATAAACCTGTGATGGTGAAGCAAGTTATATGCAATAGACATCTCAGGATGTTAGCAATATTAGATCTATGTAGAGCCTGATGAGGAAGCTACAGTCATAAATGGTGCAAGAGACTATGTATGTTGCAGGCAGCAGACATAGATAATGAGGCTACTCAAGCCCTTTGGAGACTAGATGGTTCCATTTGTCGCCTCGGGTGCTACATATGAGGTTCAAGATTTATCCTATTGGCCTGCTGGTTTTATTTTTGTTGTTGTTGGTTTGTTTTCATCAGATCTTTCCTTGTTATACCCTCATTTCTCCCTTTTGAAATGAGAAAGTTTATTCTGTGTACCATTTCATACAAAAATTATGGAACATTACTTTTATTGTAAAGGAGCTCATGGTAAAAGACTGCCTAAATCTCAGAAAAAAATTTGCACTTACAGTGTTGAATGATCTTGGAACTGTTAATGACTAAGAGAACTTTGGAAGGTAGAATGAACACATTTTGTGCCAAAATGTCTATAAGAGAAAGGGCATAGCAATTTATGATTTAAAAATGATATGTTGAGTGTCAGGTTGACAAGGGATAGAATTACAATGGTTTATGTTAATAACCAGCTTGACAGAAACTAAAACTACTTTGGAGAAATATGTACAGGCATGTCTGTGAAGGATAGTCTAGATGAGATAAATTGAGTTGAGAAGAATTATAACTGATGACCTGAATAAAAACAAGGAAGTTGGCTGAGTACTAGTTTTCATGGATGTTTCATAACTGAGGATGGAATGTGACCAGCTAGCCTCCTGTTTCTGTCACCCTGGCTCCCTGACCAGCTGCCATGTCTTTCCTGCCATGATGGAAGAAGCCCCTCAAACCATAAACCCAAGTAAATGCTTCCTCTCTTAAATTATAGCAATGAAACCAGTAACTAATACAGATGTCAAGAATATTGTTAGTAAGTCAAATTATCTCCAATGCACAAAAATGAAAAGCTAGGCATATAGGATTTTTCTGTTTCAAAATTTGACAATGCATGACAGGAAAGCAAACCTGGTGTTTAAAGGTCTAAATTAGAATATCTGCCAAAGGCAGTTAGCACAGAGCCGCTGTGAGGATTAGACACTAAGAATTATGTCACAGAGTTAGCATACCACTTAGTACTATGTGTGAAGTATTGTGCACATTTTTGTATTAAAACCCCATAGAAGCAGACTAAAACTATTCCTACTATGGTGCATTGTTTTCTTTAAAAAAAAAAATGTGTAGTCAAAAGTTTTCTCTGGTCCCACTCGGCACCATGGTCCTGCAAATGCTTATAAAATAATCACTCAAAGGCTTAATATTACTTACCAATTGCATGGCCTATGACAGGCCTCTTGCTAGCTAGCTCTTATAACTTAACCCATTTCTATTAATCTATAGGTTGCCATGTGGCCATGCCATTACCAGTCTACTGGCATGTTGCCCCTTGGGTGGCAGGCTGGCATCTCTCCAGACTCTGCCTTTCTCTTTCCTGTCTCCCTCCTTGGATTTCCTGCCTACCTCTAAACTGCCTTGCCATAGGCCAAAGCAGGTTTTTTTTTTTTCATTTTTTTATTAAGAAATTTTTTTTTTCATTTTACACACCAATCAGAGATCCCCCTCTTCCCTGCACCTGCCCCCCTAGTCTTTCCTTCCAACTGACCCCCCATTCCCCTCATAAGAAGGCAAGGCCTCCCAGGGGAGGCACATCCAATAGAGGCAAGTCCAAGCCATTCCCCCTGCCTCAAGGCTGCACAAGGTGTCCCATCATAGGTAGTGGGCTCCAAAAAGCCCCCTCATGCACCAGGGATGGATTTTGATTCAACCGCCAGGGAGCCCCTCAAGCAAATCAAGCTACACAATTGTCTTGCCATGCAGAGGGCCTAGTCCAGTCCCATGCAGGCTCCATAGCCATTGATTCAACTTTCATGAGTTCCCACAAGTTTGGTTTGGTCATCTCTGCAGGTTTCCCCGTCATGATCCTGATGCACTTGCTCATAGAGTCCCTCAATGGAGGGAGATATCATGGGGATAGAGAGAAACCTGGTACTAGAGAAGTAGTCAGGAATTCCCAAGGATGACCCCAGTTTAGACTACTAGAAATAGTGGAGAGGGTACCTGAACTGAACTGGCTTGCCCCAGTGATCAGATCAGTGAATAACCTGTCATCACAGAGCTTTTCTCCAATGACTGATGGAGGCAGATCCAGAGATCCACAGCCAAACACCAGCAGAGCTCCAGGAGTCCAGTTGGAGAGAGAAGCAGGTTATTTACTAACCAATGGGAAAACATATATTCACAGCATATAGAAAGACATCCCCCAGCAAAAATGATTTCTATTTTCTTCAAAAACCAATAGTAGTTTATGCCTAGACAAGTTTCATTCCTCTCAAAAGATAATTTAGTGCTGGAAAATATTAATATTTTTGGAATTTTATTTTATTTTATACATTTTCTCTTATATATATATTCAATAATAACACTGAAATTCTCATGCAGGACCTTCTTCAAGTATTTGGAACTGTAATGCTTGCACTGCATAAACATATTCCAGAATGTTAAGTGTATGGGCTATGTAAAACATTATTGTTTTAATGCTCCTGCTTTAAATTTTGCAACACTTAGATGTCAAAAATCAAGATGTCTAACCATTCTGATTACTTATAATAAGTATGTCCTCTGGGAATTATATCATAATACAAGAGTTTTATATTAGGGTTATATAAAGATATTAACTACTCAAATGTCCTTCTCTTGTATGACAAAGAGAGCTTTTCTTTTTAGCAACTGGTCTGAAGAGGAAGATGAACAATTAATGTCAGCAGAAAAAGAAATGTAATACAAGTCAGCTTCTTATGAAACATTTCAGGACACTGGAAAAACAAAAAATTCTGGGCAACAACTTGAGGACAGTCGGCTCAGTGGGAAAATATTCTTACCCCTTTGCCTGGCAGCACTCCCATGTTATCATTTTATTGACAAGATATCGCAGCCTTACCTGCTGCTGAAGGTAGACACAAATCAGGGTGGTCAGAAGAGCTTGTGGGAATTCAAAGGAAAACTTTGGAAACAAGAAAGATATAGGAGAAATGCAATAATAAATTCTTCACACATTCGTGGATGGCAGCTACAGTAAGAACATCCAGGAAACCACAGAGATGTCAGTGAAGCGGAAGACAAGGAAAATATGAACTTACAGTCCTTCTGTGCATAAACCTTCTTTCCCACACAGATAGAGGAGACATGGGGAAATTTATGAGCTTGAGTTATCAGCATGACCTCTAAAAGAAATAATTATTTGTCTCTGAAACATATAAGTAAATGGAAAATCCTTAAGGAGTCAAAATAATAAATAAGAAAATAAGTAAATACTAAACTGATACAGAAGTGATCACACACAACAAAGAAGAAATATTTAAGTATGAGTTCAGAAGTATAATTCACCACCCAAACAAAGAAAGCCTTTGGAAGAGCAAATAGAATCCAGAATGACTATACTATGTTATCTGTCATACAGGATCACCAACAAATTACTATTCATTAAGTAGAAGAATAAATTAGAACATTAAGCAAAAACTTGGGGTGGGACACAGCTATTCAAAATTAACTTCAAATGTGCCTACATCTTGATTTAAAATATTAAAGAATCATGATCTATATATTAAAAGAATCCAAGGAATTTGTTACCAAATGAGCGAAGGAAAGTATTAAGCCTATAAGGAATGTCTGTGGAGAAACAGAAACTAGTTTTTGAAGATCTAATTTAAATACTAGAAATAAATTAAAAAGTATAATAGCTTAAATCAAAGTTCTGCTTAATAATACATAATTTGAAAAGTTGATGATATCAAAATGAATAATTAGTGAGTTTAGAGCTAGAACAATAGTTTTATTTAATCACAAAATAGAGTGAGAACATTCAAAAACAGATAATTAAACAGATATTTAGAGATTATATGAAAAAATACCAAACATCTTACATAAAAAATTATATAGTTCCAAGAGAAGATAAAAGGTCAAAGAAGTATTTAAAGTATACTGGTGACCCTAACCCCCAAGACTTGATGAAAACATTAATGTACAGATTCAATGACTTCAATGAACAACCAAATAATATCTACACAAAGAGAATTATAATTATATACAGCAATCAATTACAAGTGAAAAAAATGGAAAAATCTTAAAAGTGTTATCTACATCATATTGAATATTGGTGCAATTAATGGCTAAATTCTCATCAGAAATAAAGGAAGTAAAATCATAAAACAACATACTCTAATTACTATCAAAAACCTTATAAAATAAGAATGTATAGCTAGTGAAATTATCTAGTATATTATTTTAATGGATTTTAGGTGACAATGTTTTCAATGAATGAAAAACAAATTAATTCATTTCTAACACAATTCATCACAACAAATACAAAATGAATTCAAGTTAAAATGAAGACCACTCAATTGTATTAATACTTCAAATTCATAGAAAGGAACAAACAGTGCCAAAAAATTCATATAGATATATAAATACAAGATATATAATATTCTATTTTTGAGTTTGTAATATCTATCTATATATACACATGCAAATACACACACATGCACACAAACATGTTCAATTCTATATATTACCAAAAGTCACTATAAAGCAATTCATACATTTATTAATAGATTAAACAATATAATAATAATGCAAAGAAATTGATTTTGGTAGCTGTTACATATCTGCATATATTTGTCAAGTCTAAATTTTTATTGGTAGATTTTACTTTTTCAGTAAAGAAGAGTTTGAATAGAAAAAAAAAAACACGCTTTCTCAGACTTCTGCTGAAAGCCAGAGGTTTTATCTGAATAAAAACAATCATCAGAAGACCTCAGTAGTGTCTATGTCTATGCAGATGGAGGAAGCTATGATTGTCAAATCTCAAATGGAAAGGAAAATGTTTCCTCTCTATACTAAACTATGTGTCAACATATATTTTGAAGGGAGAATGTTTTAGTAATAATGGAAGAATTTGAGAAGCCTATCTAGACAAATAAACTGCAGCATTAAATGAATCAAGGGGCAGAATACTACGGAACTTCTCATACTGATTGAACACACTATCTACCCTATGTATGATGACAAGGTATTGTCAGAAGACATTGAAAAGTCGCGGGTTAATGCTTTGACCTCTTTAGTAACACTTAAGATTTTAATCTGAAGCTATATTTTTTCACATATAAATCTGAATTTATTAGCAGGGCGAATTGAATAATTCAGAAAATGCATTACTTTTAAATCAGCATTTCCCAGAAGCACTACCCATGACTTTGTTATAAGAAATCACCTGCAAGTGACAAAGCCAAACTCTGTCTGTGAGTGCACCTTTCCTCCGATCATATGTATTCATGGCACGGCTTTACTTTTTTTCCATGGATATTTTATTGTTTTTCTACTTTTCATCAGGGTTGGGTTGCCATGGCAATAAAGTAGGCTATCTTGTTGGATTTCACCTCTGCTGTCTTGCTTCATATGGTTCCCTCTGCTCAGAGCAAACATGGTGGATGCTGCACACATACAGATGTCTGATTCTGTGTTTCCTTCCTGAGTGTGTTTGGCAGTGAGTCTCCAGGGACAGCTGAAGCAGCCCTTCACAAACTGGCACTCATCCTTCTCTCTAATGGCCACCCTCGTGGGTCTAACTTATTCTGTGATCTCTCTTTTAAAAAGGAAGATGCAACTCTCAAAAGAATTATTTTCCATTAGAAAGCCAAGTCTTGTAACATTTCAATTAACTTAGTTGTCAAATCAATTCTAAATACATTCCACTTCAAAGTTACCTGTCCTTCAGGCATAAAACAACGAGAAACAATCAAAAAGGGGTACAGAGTTATTACAAACAGAAGTGTATAAACATTTTAGATTTTAATCTCTACTTACTAATTCAAGGAATATTTTTTTCCTGTTTGAATATACAATATGAACCCTTGAAAAAGATGTAGTGGTCTCTAAGCAGATAAAGCATCAGACATTAAATATTTGTTGAAGGGTTAAATGCGTATAAAATATAGAGTGTTTATATTAAAACATACACACACATAGGTATATCATAGGGTGCTGAATGAAAGCTGAAAGCTCACTTTTTTTTGTTTTTTTGTTTTGTTTTGTTTTTTTAATTCTAATGTTGGGAGATGTGTTCACAGGTGTCAGTGTGCATCTTAGCTAGAACAATGCTTTAAATAATGACTTAAGGTTAGGCTAAAGTGTTTTTGTTAAAGGCTTTGAGGTAGAAAATCATGGGGAACAATTTAAAGTTTAGAGAGACTCACTTTCAATAGTTGAGTCAGGTACTCATTGAGGTCAGGGAGCAAAAACAATGGCAGCCTGGCAATTGCTGGCTGACATACATTTCTGACCAGGATGAGTTGGAGATCAAGGGTGATGATTAATTCCTTGTACCCATTTCTGCCCTCCTCTTGCTAAAATGATTTAATAAAAACCTGTTGATGAGTGGGTATGCACCCTGAGGACTTAAAGCAGAAATGACTGGTTATTTTTCATATATAAAACTTTAGATTTGTGATTCCTTTAAGATTTTTTGTAAGATTTCCTGTTGAGATAAATAAAATGATTGGTCCTTTCTTTGTAACTGCAAAATGCAGCCTGACAGCAAAAGAACTGGCTAAGAAAAATATCTTGCTTGCTTACACTTTGTTACTCTATAATAAGTTGCTTAAACATGAATGCATGTGTGTTCTTGAGGGATAATTTGTTTTTCACCTGTAATAAGTAAAATGTTTAATCATGTAAGGGAAATGAGAAACTTTGCTTTTTCCCTGCATGCATTATAATCATTCACTGGAAAAATGGAAAGTAATCATAATGTAATTTTTATGTTGCTTGAAAGATTTTGCTGGTATATATATATATATATATATATATATATATAAGCTATAAGGAAAAATAAAGATAGAGAGATGACAGAAAGACCCTAAAAGTGTGTGTGTGTGTGTGTGTGTGTGTGTGTGTGTGTGTGTGTGTTTGTGTGTGTGTGTCTGAATGATGTTCCATACAGCAGCAGCTGCTCTTCCAGAGAACATGGGTTCAAATCCCAGCACCCATATGCAAATCACAACCAGTTACTTGGTCTCCAACACCCTCTTTTCACCTGCCTGGGCACCTGGCATGAATGTGGTGCACAGACATATATGAATAAAATACTTATACATATAAAATAAATAAATCTTAAAAAATAAGCCGGGTGTAGTGGTGAATGCCTTTAATCCCAGCACTCAGGAGGAAAAGGCAGAAAGATCTCTGTGAGTTCGAGGCCAGGCTGGACTCCAAAGTGAGTTCCAGGACAGCTAAGGCTGTAACACAAAGAAAGCCTGTCTCAAAAAAACCAAACCAAACTAAAACAAACAAACAAAAAAGAGTAGAATAAGAACAGAAACAGACAGGTTTAATAAATGAAGACATGTCTAAAAATAACTCACCATGAAACACAAATAAATTCACTAAGTAGAAAGTATGAGATAAACATAAACAATATTCCAAAGTCATAGAGATAGGATTACAATCACAGAGTGCATAAAAGTTGCACTATGCTCAATTTAACAATTCATGACATAAAATATTTTATGTATGGTTTTATATATAATAATACATTATTATATATTCTGGACCTACCTATCCAAATATAGTGGAATATACTGCATAATAGGCAAAAAGAAAATTTAAAATGTAATTTTTTTTCTGAGTGTGAAGAATAACTGAAAGATGGATACTACATGGATCTGATCTGAACTGAAGCAATATATAAGAAAAATCTACTGGAAAACATTGCACCTAAGATTCAATGGCATAGAAGCAAAGTCAATGATGCAAGATAAAACAATGAGTTAAAACAAAAAATATTTGATGCATTAAAAAATGTTTACGTAAAAAAGTTGCACCAATAAAGACATATTCTTTCAAAGGTTTGACAGTTCAAATAGAAACCAGTGCCCTACAAAGAAGTATGGCCCCAGAAGAAATATAAAGAACAGGCCTAGAAATTAATCAAGGAATTCTGTGAGAATACCAAAGTAATGCATAGACTCAGAAATCCAAATTTCTATCCAAAATGAGTTCCAGAACATTGAGTGTATAAAATAGAATAAACACTACTTTTAAACATAAAAGATTTAACACTCTCTATTCCAAAAAAGAAATGGAATCTTTAGCTAAGAAACCATATGAGACACTTGTGAATCTCAGAATGAATAGTGCTGTCAGTTAAAATAATAACAGCAACAAAAATGCTGATATCTTAACCTTCAATGTGACTCTGTAGAACTAGTTTCTAAAAGAAGGGATTAAGTTAAAAATGAGACTGTTAGCCGGGCGTTGGTGGCGCACGCCTTTAATCCCAGCACTCGGGAGGCAGAGGCAGGCGGATCTCTGTGAGTTCGAGGCCAGCCTGGGCTACCAAGTGAGCTCCAGGAAAGGCGCAAAGCTACACAGAGAAACCACGGAAAGCGGAAGCCCGCTTCAAAAAAAAAAAAAAAAAAAAAGAGAGACTGTTAGGGTAGGATCTAATATAATCTAACTGGACTCCTTGTAAAATTAGATTTGAACAAAGATACAACAGAGATTGTCAGTAACCTGAGAAAGCCCTCCTGAGGATACTGAGGAGGTGGCTGTCTGGAAAAAGAAAAAGAAAAAGGAAACAAAGAAAGAAAAGAAAAAAAAAAGCAAATAAAAAATACCTCATCCAAACACATTGATGTTGAAGTTTTAGCCTCGAGTCAACAAAATAAGTTGATAGGTTTCTGTGGCTTGTCAGGCTAATACATCCTATTTTGATAAGGCAAAAACATTAATGGTGAAAAAATATTATAAAACTACAGACAACCCAACAAAATAATATTCTTCTCAGGGCAGCAGAGGCTGAATGGCTTAAGCAACAGAAATTTATGATCTTTCATTCTGGAGGCAGCAGGCCCCAGATCAAGGTTCCAGAAGAGCTGGTTTCTGGTGAAGGGTTTCTTCCAATTCTGCAGAAGACTATCTTCTCAATGGGTCCTTTGTGACATAATATACTTTTGGTGACCCTGTTCATAATAAAGACACTAGCTTAATGGATAAAAGGGTCCACTCTAAAGACTTTATTCAAACTTTATTACCTCCTTATGATTCAGTAAGAGCAACTATTGGGACTAAAAGGAATGTTAGAATTAAACATGGGAGACTGGAATACTGAGGAAGGTAAGCAAGAGGGTATGAAGCTCTGTTTGAGACTGCCACCAGATAAAAGGAAGGCTTTCACTCTGGTGTTGCTCAACTCCATCACCAGGAACACATGGGACACTGTTGCGTTCTAATATATTCTTACAACTAGTTGCAAGACATGAAATTGTGGGTCAGGACAGCTTCTGAAACTAAAGCTTTACCTGTAAGAGAAAGATCACCCAGGTTTCCCCAAAGACAAACATCTGGATATGAAGTAACAAAGAAAATACTGCAGCTACATATTAGGTGCTGTGATAAGACTTAGCTTCTCACCATAGTGAAACTATAAGCTGGT
>CABHPR010127303.1:0-11075 GCA_902168415.1 Peromyscus melanophrys | reverse complement strand
CTGAAAGCTTTTCCTGCATCCTGCCTCAGTAACAATGTATTCAGTAGGATGAATCACCAATATAATACAAATGGCCATTAGGGAAAACATTTTAGAAGGGAAAATTTAAAACTAAGGTATGTTCCACCTTTTACATTGTTTGTACAATACCTGAGGAAAAACAACTCAGGGCTTGGCAGAGCAGCTCAAGTCATGGTGGATGAAGTGTGTAGCGAAGACTGTTCACATCATGGTAGACCAAGAAGCAGAGCTAGAGGCCACAACCAGATGCCAGGCAAGACCCTTCAAGAGCCTACTCGTGCTGACCTGAAGCTGCTGTCTTGGCCCTACTGGGCTCTAAAACATAGCACTTCCAATAGGGAACAAGTATTTAAATCATGAGGTTGGAGTGGGCTTTCAGATTTAAGCCATCACATGAAGGGAGAGATTTCTTCATGGAAGACTTTATCCGTAACAGTTAACAGGTGTAGTCGGCTTTATTCTAGCTAGCCACACTACTTTGTATGCTTATTTGAGGCTAGCTGTATGAAGTGTTATGATGAATTTTCTTCAGAAATCTCTTTTATCTAGTTCTTAGAATTTTCAACACCAAGAAGTGCTGTGTATTGATTTTAGTCTAGATTTTCCACTCTTATCGGAGCAGAACACGCCACAATGAAGTTAACATCTATGAGAAAAGCTTCCTCAGGGAGGGTAACGTGTACTATAACATGTTAGGGCTGGAAGGGACTTTAAAAATCAAATCTAAACCTTTATTTTACAAATGTGAGGCAACAACTCAGAGATAGTAGTGATTTTCCCACAGCGACACATTACTGGTGCTCAGCAGAGCCAAGAGCCAGCTTTCTGGACTCCACATCTGGGTTTCCCACCTTCCAGTGGTGCAGTTCCTGCCTGTATTCCTTTTTATGTTTGGAATCTATACCAAGGAAATAATAAATCTCTTTTAAAAAGGTTTTCTTCAATTCAGTACGTGAAGTGTCCTGAGAAGCTGTCACTCTCCTTTTAGAACTTCTGTTTTCTTTATTTGGCTGGGTTCTTCAAGAAAGGTCATCCTCATAGGAGACCATGAAAAATGAAGACCACGTGAGAAGAGGAAGAAGCAAAGGGCTAGAGAGGCCCACAGAAATCCACAAAGATACCCCCACAGTAGACTACTGGCAATGGTCGAGAGACAGCCCAAACTGACCCACTCTGCTGATGGGATGGCCAAACACCCTAATTGTCGTGCTAGAAACCCAACCAATGACTGACGGATCTGGAAGCAGAGATCCACGGCTAGGCCCCGGATGGAGCTCCAGGAGTCCAATTAGCGAGAAAGAGGAGGGTCTATATGAGCGAGAATTGTTGAGATCAAGGTTGGATAAAGCACAGGGACAAATAGCCAAATGAATGGAAACACATGAACTATGAACCAATGGCTGAGGGGCTCCCAACTGGATCAGGCCCTCTGAATGGGTGAGACAGTTGATTGGCTTGATCTGTTTGGAAGGCATCCAGCCAGTGGGACCGGGTCCTGTGCTCATTGCATGAGTTGGCTGTTTGAAACCTGGGGCTTATGCAGGGTCACTTGGCTCAGCCTGGGAGGAGGGGATTGGCCCTGCCTGGACTGAGTCTACCAGGTTGATCTCAGTCCTGGGGGAAGCTTTGTCCTGGAGGAGGGGGGTGGGAATGGGGGGTGGGCTGGGGGGAAAGGGAGGGGGGCGGGAGTGGGGAGAACAAGGGAATCCATGGCTGATATGTAGAACTGAATGGTATTGTAAAATAAAATTAAATTTAAAAAAAAAAAAAGAAAAAAAGAAAAAAAAAAGAAAGGTCATCCTCATACTTCTCAGCCAAAGCTGAGGGCATCACCAAGGTGCAAAGGGTCAGTGTCCTCTAGGATGTTCAGGAAGTCCTGGTCTGCTGAACTCAGCATTCCTCCGTGAATGAAGAGCCTTGGGTCAACAAAAATGATAAACTGACTATCCGTTGAGACTCTCAGGCTCTCTTAGCTTCCAGATTTTCCTTACAAATTCAGCTTGTTCTAAAAAGAAAGAACTTTACCATGCTGTGCTGTTTTAAGCCGCACGAAAGAACTTTTCAGAGCTCACAGAGGGTTTCCTGGATCTAAATCTGCTCCAGTCTGCCTCCAGTTCTATATTGTGCTATCTGATTTCTTCCCCAGAGCACTTGCTATTCCTAAGCCCTTTTAAATATCTGCTTTATTGTTTTTCTCTACAATAAGCAATGACATATAAACAGAAAGGCCACCCTTCAAGGCAGGTGTGCTCTTGCTGTGTGCTTACCGACAGGTCACCGAGAGTCCATGCAAATCAGGGCCTTCGCAGAATAGCCAACTCATCTGGAGTAACAGGTGTGTTGTAGGAGAGAACTATAAATGACTCGGTTTGAATGATGACTGGTGATGTTTCTCCCTGCTATGTTTCGTGCACTTCACCTCCTGGGTCACACTATTCACATCCGAACTCTACAGGCATGCCAGCAGAGGCCTGTTATGTCTAATGTTCCACTTGATGGGACATTGATCTTAAAACAGCACACCGCCACGTGTCTGCCCCCAGCCTTCGCAAAAGAAAATGTGTAAGCTTTATCTAACAATTATTCAAGGAACATCAGCATATAAGTTATTTTGTCTCTGGCCAAAAAAAAAAAAATAGTTTAGGAAATTTTAGTCTCCTGCTTCAGTTTTAAAAAGTCAAAGCATGTGAAAGCAGTCAGTATTTGGCACACATCTTTTAGAAACCTCCAGTCATGGCAGGCATGCCTCTCACTCAGAGGTAGACACAGGAGGATTTTGAATAGAAGGCCAACTAAGGTTTCCTCTGAAGACCTTGTCTTCTAAAGCAAGATGAAAACTCTGTAGCCCAAACAGCATTTTTAAAAAAGATACTCATTGATAAATATTTAAGTAAATAGATACATCTTTATACAACATCTAATCTTAGTGCTTTTTTATAAAGTAGATTAGACCGAGTGCTTATCTATGAACTCAATCAGTAATATTGACAACAAAGTTAAGTGGGTGAAGGGTGAGGGGATACTTGTGTGAGCGAGCAGGGGAAGTAGCTGTGAAATTATCCAACTTTCTTTCCTGGGGAAAGTGCTGTTTGCATCTGGAATGTCGCTCTTTGCCTTCTTGCAGAGTTAAATGATTATTGACATAAGTGATAGGTAATTTTGAAAGCAATTACTTGGCAAACCCATGCCAATGCTTTAGATATTTATTTGCCCTGCTGTGACACTGCACATTATTTCTCACCATTACTGAATGAATGTGTCCTGCACAAATCCTCACCGTGATGATTTTTGAGAGGAAGGGTCTCTGCAAAGTAATTAGGGCCAGAAAATAGAGCCCTTTAAAGGATATGAGTGTGGTGATATTTTATTTGTGCACCTCAGTAAAGATTATCTGGGTATCAGAGGAAAAAGCCAGCCACTATATTAAACATAGAGGTCAGGCAGTGGTAGTACACACCTTTAGTCCTAGCACTCAGGAGGCAGACATCCATCTGCATCTCTGTGAGTTCAAGGCCATACTGGGAACAGAGCCAGGTGTGGTGGCACATGCCTTTAATCCCAGCACTAGTTTACCATAGAGGTCTGGAGGTCTGTACAGACAGACAGCAAGTGATAGAGTTTGGTGGAAAGAGGAAGTGATGTAGCTGGGCAGAGAGAGGAAGTAAGATGGCAGGACACAGAAAGGTATATAGTTGTGAGTATACAGGAAGTAGCTCTCTCTTGGGTTGAGGATTTCCTATTGGTAAGAACTTGTGGCTCAGTTTTCACCCCAATATCTGGCTCCAAGTTTTTTTTTTATTAATAAGACCATTTAGAAATTCATCTTACATATGGGTGCTCTTCTAAAAGACTTAAAGCAATGAACTCTGCCACCAACATGGAAAGACACAAAAAGGCAGACGGCCATTGACAAGACATCTCATCTCCAAACTCCAAGTCTGACCACACCTCGAGCTTGATGTCCTAGCACCCAAAGGTATCAGCAATAGACTCTGATTAAGACACTTCCCATCAGTAGTTGGTTATTCCTACTCAAGCTGACTTGTACATTTAGGAAGGCCCTTGGAAGGCCCTGGATGCTGAAATTCATTCCACATAAGCGGTGGGCAGGTATATGCTGTGGTCTGTTCTGAGGCTCACATGCTGTCACCAGTGCTGCTGTGGACCAGACAGAACCAGTCCCCACACGCTGAAGGTGGTTCAGAAGCCTCCAATCCTTTTAAAATATGCTCAGACCCGATGGGAATCTGCTCACTCATCCCATCACCTTTGTTGACGTTCTCTTCTTGACATGTCCTCTCACCTTCTTTTCTATCAAACACTGAAAGTGGAGTTTTCTAAATTCAAGTCAGTGCATACTGCACCTACTCGTATTGCTGGACATCTGTATTGCTGGACAGAACAATTCTTAGTAACTTTGGAAAATCATCCTCAAACCACTACCACCGAATTCATCCTGTTCCTTCCCTCAGTTCAACAAAAGTAATGTGAGGTCTTCCTTTTAATGGTAGTCTCTGAAAACATCTGTGTGACAGTACAGGAGAATGACAAGAGGGGCTCTGGCCACAGCCACAGGCATCTGAGCACAGGACTGGAGGCTGGACTGGCTTAATCGTCGAGCTGACCACCCTTCTGAGTATTCCCTCTGAGTTTTTAGATGACTGGTGGAAGACTGGAACTAGAGGGCAGAGCACTGGTCACAATGACGTCTGCCCTGGGCATCATGACGCCATATTTAAAGAGATGCACCAGGCCCTCGGCTGGACTTCATGAGGTAGCTTTCCAGGCGCCATGTGCTCTCCAGACTTCGTCTATCTCCAAATACTGGTGGATTTGATATCTAACACTTGATAGCAAAACTCCAAACAGCAAGAAGCAAGGTAAGATGCCCTGTTGTATGTAACAGAAAGGAAAGCAGGGGGTGTAGGAGGGACACAGAAGGAAGAGCAATAAGAGAACTTTCTTCATGCATCACTCTTGAAGAAGATAAAGTCTCTATACACTCTGTATATTTTCTAGGCATTTTCACCAGTATTGGTTCTAATAACATTTTATTTATAGTATCCTTCACATTCATAAACAAACTGTCTTTTAAAAGTGGTTCAAAATGTGTCATTTTCAGAAACTGCCTCTTCCTCCTGGCTACTCCTTACATCCATGAGAACTGCGAAGCTAGGTCAGGAAAGCTTGTTGGCCTTTGTTCCTTTTCTCAACCTCCTTGCTAGGACAGAAGTACTTCCCATGGAGTCACCTCTTGTCTTTGTTTTACTCTCAGATGGGATTGAAGGGCAAAGACTCTTAGGGACAATACCTATGTGAGAGAAAATTGGGAAGGAGATAGAAAGGCAGACAGAACCCCTATGCTTAGCCTGGCTAGAATGGAGAAAAAGGAGGAGGCAGCTGAGTGAAGGCTCTCTCAGCCATCCAACAGACAGGAAGGGGCAGCAAGGTCCCTGAGAGCCCTTTACTAGGGCAGCCATGGATGGAGGCTATGTCTCCCTAGAGCTGGTTTGCTGGCATTTTTGTCTCCCCGGGCAACACTGGACAGCCTGTGTGCCAAGAGTTCAATAGCTCTGGGGTTGGAAGTCTGAAATTGTTTTCTCAGTCACTGAAATTCTAGCTATAGCCTTTTAATCTTTCATACCTCCACAGACTTCAAAATTAGGACTGGTGCCCTTTACTCCTATGATGCAACTGTTAATCCAGTATTTCTCTGATTTATTTTTAAGTACAATATAAAGGGTAGGGGCTGTAGCTCAGTGGTAGACTGCTGTGGGATGTCTTTCTGTATGCTGTGAAAATGTGTTGCTGTGATTGGTTGATAAATAAAGGGGCATTGGCCTATGGCAATGCAGCTTAGAGGCAGGCAGGAAATCTAAACAGATATATGGAGAGGAGAGAGAGACACCAGTGGCCGAAGGAGAAACAAGATGCCAGCAGACCAGTAATGCCATGGTCATGTTGCAAAACATAGATTAATAGAAATGGGTTAATTTAACATGAAAGAGCTAGCTAGCAAGAAGCCTGCCATAGTCCATACAGTTTGTAAATAATATTAAGCCTCTGAATGATTATTTTATAAGCAGCTGTGGGACCTTGGGGTCAAGCGGGACCAGAGAAACCTTCTGGCTGCAGTAGACCACTTGCCTAATATTGATGAGACTCTAGGCTCAATCCACAGCCAGTACTTCTGGAAAAAAGAATGGAGGGAGGGCCAGGTGGGGTGGGCATTGAGTTAAATATAATATGAAACACATGAATTAGCACAAGCCCACATCATCCAGCTTCATGTCATCCAGACAGCAGTTCATGTTGCTCTTCCTCATTCACAGAGGACTTCACTCTTTGGCAAGGTTTTCTCACCCAAGTCCTTTCAAAAATATAAGGTAAATTCAATGTTAGGGCCTCTTACTTCCTCAAATTTTCTATCAGCCATGACCTTCTTCTTACCCTCTTTTCTACTTACCATTCAGACATCTGCTCAAAATAATTATCTCTGGGAAGTTGTCTTAGTTCTCTTTTTCTTTTACAGATAAGGTCTCACATGAGTTAGACTGGTCTCAAGCTCTTGATGGAACCCAGGGTAATTCTGAATTTCTGCTGTTGTTAGGACAACAGAGTCCACCATCATACCTGATGTTATGTAATGTCAGAGATCACACAGGGCTTTGTGCATTCTGCCCATAATTGAAGTGCATAGGAACCACCAAACTAGACTACTCTGTGGGTAGAAAGACAAGTTTATTTGAGGAAACAAACTGCCAGGTTGCCTCAGACAGTTGAGGACAGCAGCTTGGCAGGAAAGCAAGCAGATGTTACCTGATGGTCAGCAGGTCTTCACGCTGATGTATCTAAAGTAATGAGGAACTAGATGCCCTTCCTGAGGTAGTTGACTTGACCATTGGGATGGATAAGAGAGGTAGTGGCTTTCCTGGTAAACAGAAACCCACATTATGGAATTCCTGAGGAATACTGAGTTTAGGCTTCTGTTTACCCAATAACAATCCTACTGTTTACCTGGTCAGAGTCCTTCTGTTTAGGACATTGTCATCAGTGCTGCCATTTTGGGGGCCCACATTGGACCTAACTCTAATCACTGAGTTACATTCCCCAAGCTTTTAGTTCATTATTTGTTTATTTTTATGAAATAGCAAAAAATGCCTGAGGTTTTTGTTTGTTTGTTTTTGTTTGCTTTAAAGAGATTTGCTGGCTTCCAAGTCCTAGAAGGAGTCCCAAGAGTGAGATGAAGACACAGTGACCTCAGCTCCTGATGAGGTCTGAATGCTGTTCCACACATGGTGGAAAAGCAGAAGGGGAAGTGGGAACATAAAAGAGAGATCACACAGCGAGAAAGGCAACATTGTCATGTCATCATGTGACATGCCGTGTGGTGATCACCAGGCAGATTCCTAAACCACCTGCTTAAAGGAAGAATGGGAGAAATAGTCTTCCTCAGGGAAGAACACACCAACCAGTTATTCAATACTAAATGGTTAGTCCTGAAAACATACATACAGGGAACATACAGACTAAGCAGGTCATATTTAAGTGTGTGTGTGTGTGTGTGTGTGTGTGTGTGTGTGTGTGTGTGTGTGTGTGTGTAACAACAATTAATGAAAAAATAGTGCTTTTGTTTTTAAGATTTGAAAGACAGCGGGGAGTACCTGGGAATGCTTGTAGGGAGGAAAGGGAAGGAGAAAATGGTATGGTTATATTTATATCAAAAAGCAAAAGAAATAACTTTTAAAAATTACTTCTACTCCCAGCAACTGATGGGAGCAGATGCAGAGACCCACAGCCAAACACTGGTTGGAGCCAGGGGAACCCCGCAGAAGAGTGGGAAGAAGGATTGTAGGAGCCAGAGGGCTCGAGGACACCATAAGAACACTGCCCACAAAATCAACTAAGCAGGGCTCATAGGGGATCACAAAGACTGAAGCAACAATCATGAAGTGTGGTGATATTGTGTCCCCCAATATATTGTGTACCCTAATAAACTTATCTGGGGATCAGAGAACAGAACAGCCACTAGACAGACATAGAGGCCAGAAAATGGTGGCACACACACCTTTAATCCTACCATTCCGGAGGCAGAGATCCATCCAGATCTTTGTGAGTTCAAAGCCACACTGGAAACAGCCAGGCAAGGTGACACACAACTTTAATCCCAGGACTTGAGATCTCATGTCTTGCTTGGAAAAGAGATCTGCCTTTAATCCCAGGAAGTGATGGCAGGAAGCAGAAAGGTATATAAGGCAAGAGGACCAGGAACTAAGTTTGTTAAGCTTTTAGGTTTTTAGCAGCAGTTCAGCTGAGATCCATTCAGATGAGGACACAGAGGCTTCCAGTTTGAAGAAGCAAGATCAGCTGAGGAATTGGCGAGGTGAGGTTAGCTGTGGCTTGTTTTGTTTTTCTGATCTTTCAGCACTTACCCCAATACCTGGCTCCTGGGTTTGTTTTTATTAATAACACCTTCTAACAGTTCGTGCTACAATGAACCCTGTATGTGTCTGATCTGAGTCCTCTGCATATACCTTATGGTCATGTAGCTGGATGTTCTTTTGGTACTCCTAACAGTGGAAATGGGGGATGTCTCTGACTCTTTTGCCTGCTCTTGTGATCCTTCTCCTGCTGGGTTACCTTGCTCAGCCTTGATTGAGGGTTTGTGCCTAGTCTGATTGTAACTCATTATGCCATGTTCCTTGATACCCCTGGGAGGCCCGTTCTTTTTTTTTTTTTTTTTAGGGAAACAGAGGAGGAATGGATCTGTGGAAGAAAGGTGGGGGGAGGAAAACTGTGGTCAGGATATACCATACGAGAGAAGAAGAAAAAAGAAAACACTGCTTTGCATCTTAAAAAAAAAGTGAACCTGGTTGTCACAGAGATTCCTAAGAAACTTCATGTTACCAGTAGCTTTCAGCAAATATTCAAAGTGGTTCATTGTGTATTATCAATTCATTTTTTTATAACAACTCACCTTTATGATCCTAAATGATGCTGGTTTTTCAATTTTGTCATTAATCTTTAAAAAAAAATCATGTAATAAGCAAGTTGAAACAGCTAGACGGTCATGTTAACCACAACAAAGTAGAATCTTATTAGAGACCATCAGCCTGTGCACAGTGAACCTGCAAGGTCACCTCAGAGAAGAATCAGGGTCTGGGGCAAACTGTCTATCAGGGACCCAGCACAAATACAAGTGCTGAGGTGGGGAAGCATGTAACACTGTAACTTACTGTCTTCTTAAAGAAGAACTACTCTAAATTCCAATCAAAACACCTGTCTTGTGTACTGGGTTGCTTTGAGGGGTGGGCCCGTGGACCCCTTACCCATCCTCTTACCTGGCAGTTGAAGACCTCAGTGCACCAGCCTCCTGGACTAATATGGCTCCATCCCAGGAAATGTTCTTACTGTGGTTCATGCTGATTTAAGTAAGTTTACAGGAACAATTTTACCAAAATCCAAGCTGCCCCAAGGCCCAAAGGAAAAGCTAGCGTCCAGGAGTGAAGACGTGGAAGAGATTTGTCATAGTGTTCAGTACATCGACTGTGCTCCAGAAAGCCAAATAATGAACACCTTCCAAATGGTTTCACAGAAGTAGCTTTATTCAAATAAACAGGGCTTTACAAAAAGAAGCAGTTCCTCTTCTCTTTCTTTGTACCTACATCAGTAAATGTTTACTGCATAAGTATGATATACAGAATACTTTGCCGACTGTTGAAATTAGGTCAAGAGTAGGAACTGTTCATGATTTTCATTATCTTCAAATAGTCTGTCGTGAATGTTTTCATTGGTTAAACATAACCTGTGGCAATGTATTGCCTAGTTTCATGCCAGCTTGACACAAGCTATAGTCATCTGAGAGGAGGAAACATCAACTAAGAAAATGCATCCATAAGATCCAGCTGTAGGCAAATCTTTAGGGAATTTTCTTAAGTTGTGATTGAAGGAGGAGAACACAGTTCATGTGGGTGGTGCCATCCCTGAGCTGGTAGCCCTGGGTTCTACAAGAAACCAGCCTGAGAAGCCATGAGGAAAAAGCCAGTAACCAGCATTCCTCCATGGCCTCTGCGTTGGCTCCTGCCTCCAGGTTTCTTCCCTGATTCAGTTCCTGTCCTGACTTCCTTTGATGATGAACCCTAACGTGGAAGTGTAAGCCAAACAAAGCCTTTCCTTCCCAAGTTGATTTTGGTCAGGCTGTAGGAATAATGACAGGAATAATAAACCTACCTAAGACAGACACTTTTTAAAAACATTCTTTTTATTGTGCTATGGATTGGATTTGGTTTTAGCTGACATCCCCTATCCCCAAAGATTTACCTGCAGCTTGGTCTCCAGTATAGCAACGTCGGAAGGTGGAGAAATCTTTGAAATTGGACCTGGTGGAAGATAATTAAATCAGTAGGAGTAGTAATCCCTAGGAAGAGATTAGTGGAATTCCCAAGGATTCTTGTGAGAGTAAGTTATTACTAAAAAAGTGAGCCCGGTTGTTGAATTTCTTTAACTTTCTGTATCACCATGAGATCTCTTCTCACATGTATTTACACTGTGATGCTATCTACCATGCTATGATGCAACCAAGGCTGAAATGATGAGACCACCTGAGCTTGGATCTTTAGCCTCCAGAACCATCATCTAAATAAAACTCTTTTCTTCATAAAATCTGAGCATTAGGTATTCGGTTGTAGCTGATAAACCTGAGAATTTCGAGGAGAAATGACCAAATCTGTGACTGTCCAATTTGGGGTGCAGTGAGGACCATCCAGCTGCCTTGCCCTCCTGCTGGTCTCTTGAAGTCCCTTTTATAGGAGGGATAATGTGTGCATAGAGGAGAGAGAGTCAGCTGTTATACATTTTTGAAAGACACAGTGAAGGGAAGGAACAGGGTGAGGATAGACATCGTGTAAATGGGGTTGCAAGGAGTTTACCTCAGATCTAAGAAACAGGAACATATTCTTGATTACAAACAGAAACCTTAACTCACAAAGACAAACAGGAACTTATTCTTAACCGTCTTAAGAAATTGCAAACACAGCCCTTAACCTGCAAGATCT
>CABHPR010127302.1:16438-41447 GCA_902168415.1 Peromyscus melanophrys | reverse complement strand
TGTGTGTGTGTGTGTGTGTGTGTGTGTGTGTGTGTGTGTAATATCTGGAGTGAGTTAAGCTGAATTATATTATAATAATCCTGTAAAATATTCTAGAAGTCATTAAAAATCACTATTAACTTCTTCCATATATGTCTGCCCTTCCACAGAAACAGATTAGGAAATGTAGCTTTCTGATAATGTGGTTTCTAAAAAAAATAAGAAATATGTTAGCTTTAATTTCTTGGGGGCTGCTCCTTCCTAGGGCATCCTGTGTTAAAGACAATTCCACAACAGGGTGTTCCATTATGGCTAGCAAGCTGCAACACCAATTCTGATGTGCAGTATCTGTGTTGGGATTGTCATGGTACAGTTTAGCTATATGCTGCTGTTGTCTGGGATTTTGTCTTCTCTTCCCCAGTAACTCAACTTGAGCACTTACTCAGAGTGGACAATTTTAATAGCATAATTTTGCCTGCACCGGGCGGTGGTGGCGCACGCCTTTAATCCCAGCACTCGGGAAGCAGAGGCAGGCGGATCTCTATGAGTTCGAGGCCAGCCTGGTCTACAAAGCGAGTCCCAGAAAAGGCGCAAAGCTACACAGAGAAACCCTGTCTCGAAGAAAAAAAAAAAAAAAAGCCTGCAAGTATATTAGCCAAGAAGGTCCATTTTCCAAATGTTGGTTGAATTTTTTCACTTTCATGTTCTTTTTCCCTTTCCATGATTTTAGTAACATTTATAATGGAGACGATAAAACATTAAGGATGGTGAGGTTACTTGAGTTATAAAGAGAATATTTGATGGGCCCCCACATTCCTAGTAAGAATGTAGGTGGTAAGGAGTGAACATAAAAATAAATGTTTATAAGTGATGATAAGGAGCATGAAGAAAGAAGAATGCAAATTATACTTTAACCTCACATGGGAGAGGGAGAGGGACCATGTGGAGGCCACAAGAGAGGAAGTCCTCTCAGGATCCCGGGCTAGGAGTGTGCAAGACATCCAGGCCCAGTCAGGAGCCGTGCAGAACTGTGGAATTTTCTGGGTAATGTATAGGGATTTTTCAGCACAGAAACTGCATGTACCCATGTCACACACTCATCTTCAAGTCTGTAGAAACTTGACTGTAGGAAAGATTCATCTGAAAACGTATAAATATAACCTATGAAAGAAATTAATCTGACAAAAAAACATAAAGAGTTGTGAAAGCAACAGCATTTTGCATGACTTCCAAGACACCGTGTGTGTGTGTGTGTGTGTGTGTGTGTGTGTGTGTGTGTGTAGGTGTGCTGCTGGGGATGGAAGCCAAGGCTTTGTAATACTAGTTACACACTCCACCGCTGAGCGGTGTCCTCAGCCCCAATTTTCATGCTCTCCTAAGGGTAACGTGGTCATATTCTACCTCTGCACCAACAGATTGATTCCATCTCCTTCCCAGACAGGGAGAGCAATCCCTCCAAGATGTGTGGGCGGCACAGCCATGGCCACTTTCCTATGACACCCACCAGCAGATTATGAGACCCATAAAACATTAGACCCTGTGAAAAAGCAAAGGAGTAAGACCTCATTCTAGATTTTTAAAAATCTGTGTGTGTTTAAAAAAAAATCTCTGTGGTGAGAGAAAGATGTGTGTGTGTGTGTGTGTGTGTGTGTGTGTGTGTGTGTGTGTGTGCACATTTGTGTATGAGTGCACGTGAGTATATGCCAGGGCACACATGTAGATGTCAGAGGACAACCTCTAACTTGTTTGAGACTGGCTGTTCACCATTTTGTACATACACCAGGCTAGCTGACCTGGGAGCTTCTGAGGAGCCTCCTGTCTCTGTCTCCCATCTTGCTGTAGTCGTGCAGATATTTTCTCTTATTTATTTGTGCAGCCATGAGAAATGGACTGGATGAGGATCCCACTATCGGTACTTACAGCTTGCCATCTATTTCCGCTATGGTAGACTATATCATAATTATCAACGCCTCCCCCTGCTGCAAACTGCGCCCTTTGCCCTGGGTTTTGTTCCATGGTTCCTCCCACCGAAGTCAGATCCTATCTCCCTGCTTCAGTTATTTATGTTGGATTTGACCACATGACTGCTTTGAGCAATGGAATGTTGGTAGGTATGACCAAGGAAAGGATGGCTGTGTGTGCTTACAGGGTGGGGCTTCTTCCCCTCTTCTTCATACATTTCAGCATGCTAAGCGAGTGTTCTGGAAAGGCCATTACTCCAAATGAATGACAGGTAAGTGAGCAGACTTGGGTTAAAACTGTGGTGTAGGGTCAAGCCTGACCCAGAGCAGCCAGCCCCCCTAGAAATATGGTGGTTGCTCTAAGTTTTTAAGTTTAGGGTGCTTTTCTATATGATGTGAGTGTGGTACAGGTGTGGCTAAAACAGCACGTGGCACCAAAACGTTGGCATATCTCCATTTCTTATGTTTTGTTCTTCCTCAAGCATACCTGATTCTCTTGACTAAAGCATACTTATTTTAGGGGCCATAATCCTTTGGTGCATTTAGGCATGGCATAATAATGTTTCAAGGCACAGATGAATAAGGCAATCTCCTCAGTACTTTGCAGCTGAATGGGTCCCCAGAAGGGACTCTGTCTCTGACACCTACTGAAAAACCTGAGAACAGACACTCTTCATGTGGCCCATAGCATGTTGGAGGCTGCAACAGGAAGGAGAATTATGGAAAGGATTAGTATGTACCTTCTTTTGAGGCTCATCTGGTGTGTCCATGGGTGTGATGGAACCCTCCTCAGCCTCTGAGTGGTTTGACTCACAGGACGACACGCTGACGGAATCCATGCTCTCACCAGAGCTCCCACTGGCCGTGGACTTGGGCTGCTCTTTAGTGGGAGTGCTCCCAGTGATGAGGTCAGACCCCAGAAACAGTCTGCAGAAAACAGAATGCCAAACACGCAGGCTGTTACAAACCTCGAGCCCAAGACTGAGCAAACAATGTGTGCTGATTTAGCTCTTAATGTTTTCCCAATCGTGTATAGCCTGTTGTACATATTTTAAGACAAAAAAAAGCTATAATGTTTCTAACAAGCAGTAATGACTATCTTGTCCCAGAAGATTACATCCAACCCCAAACAACACATAGGTTGTTCAACTGATACAGCCTTTCCAAGTCACTGCTCCTCCATCTTTTAGCAGTCTCTGGACCACAGTGACAGGGTCAGGATACCAACACCCCACCCTATTGCCTCCTACCCTAATTGAACTTGGAACTTCCTGCAGCTGGAAAAGTGGGTGTGCTCTGGATAAGAAACCAAGGAAGAACACTTCTGCTTTGAGCCATCTGGAGAACTACAATAACCCAAAGTCCTTCTCCATAAATCAACTATGTAAGAAATACTAAAACCTCTTTTCAGCTGAGCTGGCAAGATGTAAGGGAAATCCCTACAGGCCTTCAAGAAAAAGAGAAATGAAAATCGGAAGCTGGTGAGCTATTTCTGCAGCTTCTCTCTTCGGGAAATGGGAGGTATGAATGTTGGCCAAATAGTCATTTAAAAAATTAATGCACTTTAATTATACATAATAATGGGGTTTCATTTGATATTTCCATACATATATACAGTGTGAACTTGTCACAGATTTAACTTATACACAGTACTGTGAAATGAGAATTCTATTTATGAAAGGAAGGAGGCTGGTATTCAATCTCTTATATAAAGCCAGGCACTCAAAGGGTTTGACCCTCTGTAAAGAGATAGGCTACAGACACAGGAGCCAACAGGAAAGCCTGTCTGTCCTGGCCTGAATTTGTATGGAAGGAATAAGGTCTCCACACATGTGTGAACCCGGCCCCTGCTTCACTCTGGTTTGCTACCTAGGTAGTCTACAGGTTAGGAAATCTCAGGCCACCACTGAGAAGGATGGATGGATGGATGGATGGATGGATGGATGGAATCTGTTCTTCAGGAAGGCTATACCTTTTACATAAGCTGCAAAGAATTCTTTTATAAAGATGAGCTCACAATACAAAAATCACAAAATATACACAAAGAATCACTCCACTCAAAAAGAATTAACAGACATGATGAGTGGGAGACACCAACTCCCGAGAACTTCTGATATGGGATAGTCAGAGAGAAAGTAGTCACTCATCATTCACTTGACAAATATTTGTATGTCCACCACAGGCCAAGCTTTATGAGTGTATTTTAAAATATTAAAGACATAAGAAAAATTTAAATCTGTTCAGAGAAAGGCCACTCCAACAAAAAAGAGAATTTGAAAAAAAAATCACATATAAGTGAACTGTATGGTGATCAAAATTAAAAACTCAGTAGGGTTAAATAACTGTTAAAGGAAACAATTATGAAAAAAATCGTGAGTAAATCTGGAAAAAAAAATCCTCAGAAATCCGCATCGAGAAATAGATACGGAAACAGAGGTTGAAGGACACAGGGAAAACAGCGGACAGTCCTGCACGTGTGTAAGAGCGGAAGACATGAGACTAGAAAAGGGAACGTAGGAAGATACAGTGGCTGAGAACATTCCAGAACTGGTGAGCCACGAAAATCCACTGATCCAGGAAGCATGACACCCTCACATCAGAAACAATAGCCAAGATGTCTGCATGGCGTTGGTGGGGTTGGGGCGTGTCAAGGTGAACCAGTTGGCCTGGGAAAACTGACCACTGTTCCCTAAGGGCTATTCTTGCTTGCCCCTGACCAATGCAGATAATGTCACCCAAAAGATGAGACTCAGGTTTATAAACCAAGGGATCTGCATGGGAGGGAAGCTTCCTGGAATTAGAGTCTAAAGATGGACCTTATGGAGCAGAGCAGGTTCTCAGTCATTCTCCAGAAACTGGACCAGCCAAAGCCCAGGGTCTAAAGAACAATATTTTTATTCCCTTTCTTCCTCCTCTGGCTCTCCCTCCTTCATCTTCATCTCCCTCCTTCAACTCTTCCATCTCTCTCTTCCTTCAGAATGTAATTTCACAGGTCACCGTGCATAAAGCATCTATAAACTTAACTCTGAGCCGAGTCTTAGGTTTGCATCCAGAGCAAAGGTAAACGTGATGGAGGAAACGAAGATGGAGGGCGCCAAGGACAGGTGCTGTGGAAGGGCTATGGTAGTCAACAAGCTTGTCAAGGTGACATTTCTACAAACACCCGAAGGAAGGCAGAGAATGAGCCAGGTGGCTCTTTGGGAGACGAGTCAGCAGAACAAAGACAACTGGGAATGACTGCCTGGTGTGTGTGGGGAGGTCTTAAGGCGACTGTAGTGCATAGGGTAGTGTGAACAGGGAAAGATAAGGACAGACAGATGGGGACAGGCTGTCGGGGTGGTGCTGATGCTGTGGGGCAATGGGGTCCTGTAGATATTCCAAGGTCTCTGCATTCTATCCAGATGGAGTGAGGTCTCACAAAGTTGGCCACAGAAGGCCTCTTCATCTTCCACACCTGATGGACACTGTTTCTACTGTGATACTGCTCACTCTAAACTGAAAAGGTCAGCACAAATGAGGAGGACCAGAGTACTCAGCACTGTCGGAAGGTCTCTCTTAGGAGATAACCATTCTTGCCAACATCCAGGAAAAAAGGCCATTTTAGCCATGGCAAGGGCTAGTTAGTGTAAAGCTAACAGCCTGGTGTCTTGAAAGGTTGGCTAGAAGGTTGATGTGGCGGACCTTGGTGAGCCAAGGCAAGTGCTGTAAGAGAAGGGAATCTGGGAGTAGATCACAGAAGGCCTAGTAAACGAGGACCTAGAGTTGAGACTTCATTTCAAAATAAAACCACTGGATGTTTTTAAAAAGTGAAATAATCTGTTGTTCAAAGGATCGCCAGGCTATCAGTAGAGAACGAACTGACAGGACAAGAGGACAGCCAGATGACAGACAGACCACTGCTGCTGGAGTGGTCCAGGTGTGAGATGACAGGGTCCATCCTAGAGGAAGGGGAGAAGACTGGATGGATGTAATGGGCCTTTTGCTGTCATGACAGAAAATACATTCTGTAAGTGAACATTCAGTGCTGAATATATTCCTCTCCCCACTCTGACAGGACCCTCTCAGGCCAGGCCCCGTGGGCGGGGCGGGTGGTAGGGACTCACAGGCTCAGCCTCTTCACCATGCTCTTCCGAGGCTTGGGGGAGGTGGTGCTGGCATCGGCAGCTGCTTCAATCTCACAGGAGAGGGCATAGCTGGGAAGACAGGGCAGGTCTGAGGTCAGTTTAAGCACCGAACAGATTCCCAACGGATGTGATTTGCTGGGATATTGGATTCAGAGGAGGCTCTGGATATTCCAAGTAAAGCTGTAGACTGTGGTGTTCTGGCATGAACACCGGAGGGTGTTTGCTCACGGGCACATCTGATACATTGCACTGCATGCTCATCCTCCTTACTCCTTTCACGGGCATATGGACGGTTCTGCAGGCTTCAGCACAAGGACGGTGATGCCGGCAGCAGATGCTGACTGCAGCCTGCCCCGTGACCATCCTCATCCCACCGCAAGGCCAGAGGAGGACTCTTCCTCCCTCAATGAGCCCCGCCACCATTTTTCTGCTTCCTCCTGCCAATGTGCTTGTATTTATGTGCCCGTGCACATATTTTTTATGTTAGGAAAAGGAAAGACGGTATTTTCGTAAAATATCTAACCTTCGGTGAACAGACATAAGCAATTATATTATTTATAAAGATACATAACTATAACTACAAACCTTATCTTTAATTGCCAAAATCTCCTCATTTAAAGATACTCCGGCTCCAAATATTGGTATGTCAGGCAAATAGTAACCAATGCAAGGCCCAAGGGGAGTTTCTGATTTGAGGTGTTTCTTGTGAAAGCCTGGAGCTGTACCTAGCATAGGTACTTGGTGAGTGGGTAGGCGGGTCATGATGTCCATCATCCGACCACCTCACAGCTGAGGTGGTCATCAGGCAGGCCTGTCACGACCCACTATAGCACCCCTCAAAGCCCTCAGTCCTCATCGGCAAATACTTATGTGGCTGTCCATGTCACTCTGCCTTATGATAAACCTTCAAAGAAAATCTCAGGTCTACCTCAGCGACCAGCAAACTTTCTCTGAATCGGATCAGATAGTAAGTATTTTAGGCTGTGGGCCATATGGTCTGTCTCTAATGCTTGAGAGCAACCATAGATAAGATGATGTAAATGAATGGGCTATATTCCGTTAAAGTGATATTTATGGATCCTGAAATCTGAATTTCAAATAGCTATCTCATGCCAAATTAGTCTTCTTTTATTTTTTCCCTCTGACACTTAAAATGTGAAAACAGGCAGCAGGCCACATATGGCTACCAGACTAGAGGGAAGGTCCTAGCCCACTCGTCTAGTATTCAAAGCACCAGCTAGACTCGATGTGCCTTGCCATGCACACCAGCCAGTGTTGTGAAACCTGTGCCCTGGGCCCCACCCACCCCAGAGGCACCACTGCCCTCCAAACACCAAGCCTGCAGGACACCAGGCCTTTGCTCATGCCCCTGTCTTGCTCTGTCTGGAATGTTGTCTGGCTCTTCTGGTGGAATCTCTCTTCACAGTCCAGCCTACTTGGTAATATCTGTCAATCATTCCCATCCCTCACCACTCCTCATCAATGAACTGCTCCTGCCGGGAGGTTCCACAGCACTTCAGTTAATCTCATATTTAATTTCTCATGGGCTCTTATTCTCCTCCTCTTCCTCCTCCCCCTTCTTTCTTCTTCCTCTTCCTGTCCCCTCCTCTCTCCCTGAAAGCTAACGCTGTGAACTCTCACAAGGGCAGTGGTAGCATGATGACGAGCATGATTAGCATTCTAACAGTGCTCTTCAGAATATGATTTTATGCTCAGAACAAACATTGCACAAACAGGCATCCTGAAGTTGAGGAAGAATAAAGGGTTGTTCAAGTTTTCAAAGATGAGTGGCAGGGTAAGACTTAAAAGCCCATTCACTAGTCCTGTCCATTCAGCTCCCCTCTGAAAACCAAGGACCCAGGACTCTAGAACAGCTACCCAAGAGCCACTGAAGAGATGACCCAGCAAGGTCCTGGCCACTACAGTCCTCTTGCCAGAACCCCAGTTCCTCCCTGACAGGTGACAGACAGATCAGCCCTACCTCTCCTCCTCTGTTAGAAGCTGCTGCCTCTGGAACCACTGGATAAACTTCTGGTCTGGGGTCATGCAATAGCTGTTGCAAGCAGACTGTAGGAGCTTTATCTGGGCAATCACTTCAAATTCCTAAAAGAGAAAATGAAAAGGAGACTGAGGAATAAGATACAACCAATGGAAATCTTTTCAACATGGAAACCTAACACCTTCAGGGTAAACCATTGAGGAGGACTCTCAAATCCTGCTGCTTCAGAGAGGAAATGAATAAATCTTAGAAGCTCTAACTCAGGGGTGGGATGTAGTTTGGTGGTAGAGTGTGTGCCTGGCACACATAACACCCTGGGTTAATTCCTGGTTGGTACCATAAACAAAAATAAATCTAAAAATACACATATATATCACTTCAAACTCCTTCAGTCCTTTATGTTTCGATTCTTAATGCTCTTTTCTCCTTGCAAAAAGAATTCATATGACTAAAACAAGCCATCAAAAGAAGTCCAACTAGTCACCAACTCAATTTATAATGGTGCCTTTTCCTTCCTGTTTCCATTCTTGGGATTTTTTCTTTTAAGTATAAGATTGATGAGATACGTAAAAACATTTTACTTCGATTTCTTTTAAAAAAAAAAAAAGAAGGAAGAAAAGTAGGAAGGGAGGGAGGGAGGGAGGGAGGGAGGGAAATGTTCCAGGGAAGAAGCCACAGCTCCCCATCAGCCACTCCTCCAACCCTTTCCCTTCAATAACTATGCACTGGTGGGGCTGACCATCTAAACAGTATGGTTCTCATAAACCTTAGTGTTTAGGTTGCCCAAATCCGTGGGTTCTTTACTACTCCAGTAAATCATTTAACTAACCTTCTGCAGCTCACAAGAGAACAAGAGAAGCATGTACATGATTATGTCCAAAATTATTTAGACCTCTGCACATGCTTCAAGGTCCCTTTCTTAATGTCAGGAGTGAGGACAAACTGTAGCTTCAGGTTTCATACTCAAACTCGGAAAATGTTTAACATCTTAGTCTTAAAAGGAAAGAACGTCGTTTCCAGGTTTATGCTGAAGTTAAAGAACTGAGCATGGGCATCGTGGAGGCCTAACAGAAAAGGACAGAAATGACTTCACATCCGTGGTCTCATCCCTTCCCTGGCGCTGTCAAGGAATATTTACCACCAAACCACAGAAGGTCCAGTGGATGAGGGACAGAAAGCTCCTGTGGGTCCATGTTGGCATCTTGTTGCTAAGGAGCCTAGCCTGGCCAGCTGCTCCGCACCATGTCTGCATCAAGCTCCATGGTCTGCTCCTGCACTGTTCTCTGGCCTCCTATGTGCTTCTCTAAGATCCCCCACCTCTGCTTTGAGCTCGGATAAAGATGAATTATGGTTGCCTGCTCATCTGCCGGGCTCCCTCCTGGATTGTGGACTTCAGGAGGGTAGGGAGCTCTGGTTTCCCGCTGCAGAAGTTTCCGAGCTCCCTGGTAGGTACATAACCAGTGCCGGTAGGATGGAAGGATGGACAGATGAGTGGAAGAGAGCAAAGCATTCCAGGGCAGGCACAGCACTCACTCAGTTTCCTTTCAAACACTCAAATGCCTATCTCATGTCCATTTGACACAAAAATTATAGCAAAATGTACACTTAAAAAAAACCCGTAGTGCAGAACTATTCTATCCATAGAAAGACTTAAGTGTGCTACAGAACACCCTTCCTATACTGGCAGGAACGGTTAAAGACAAACATCTAATGGAGAGGACCGGCTACGTCCTTTCCTCACCCGGACAGACCCACAGGAGTCGACTAATTATCTTTATTAATGTCATTCACTCTTAGAAACCTATTTCCTTAATGGATGAACTTGTTTCTATTTAACTGACAAAAAATGATATGTTGGGGCAGGTGGTGGCGCACGCCTTTAATCCCAGCACTTGGGAAACAGAGGCAGGCGGATCTCTGTGAGTTCTAGGCCAGCCTGGTTTACAAAGCCAGTTCAGGACAATCAGGGCTACACAGAGAAACCCTGTCTCTATGTCAGGGAGAAGCATATATTCAAGGTGTACACAACATGATATTTTGGAATAGGTATTCACTGTGGAATGACTAAATCAAGCTAACTAACATATTAAGTGTTTCACATACTTCTTTGTAGGAGAATATTCAAAATCTATTCTCAGCAATAATTTTCATATGCATAATACATTATTACTAACTATAGAGTAAACCTGTTTTTCTAAAAGTAGCTGTGAAGAAGGAGATGAGATGGGGTAAGGAAAGAAATCTCTCAATCTCTCTCTGTCTCTTTCTGTTTCTGTGTGTGTGTGTGTGTGTGTGTGCGCGCGTGTGTGGAAGACCTTATGCATCTAGGCCAGGTGCACTCCCATTGTGCTGTGTGCCCAGCTCTACACTACCTTTAATTTATTAATGAGCTTTGCAGCTCGACAAAATCTGAACTGGGGCTCATTCCCAGCTGACTCTGGACCAGCTACTCAGTCTCTTCCATCCTCACCATTAACTGAAGATGAAGAAAAAGGCCCCACAGGGCTCTTGTGGAGTGATGTACAGGGACATGCCAAACGTAATGGTATACTGAAATGTTCAATGAGTATCGTTTTTCTGCCTCTCCAAAAACAAATAGAAGAACCAACTTTGTCTCCCATCTTTCAGCTTTTCATGCCCAAATGAAATAAAATGGCAAAGCACAGGCAGGAGCTCTACTCACCCTTCTCCTTTTCTCAAAGTTGATCAGTCCACCCTGAAAGAAATGTTTACAAGAATGTAACCAACCAAGCCACAGAGCCCTGGGCTGTTGTGGGTCACACTACACAGGTCAACGGGATGATAGATAGGCTTGTAATTATTAATGATCTTATTAACACGGCAACTATTTTCCTGGGAGAAAAACGTTCATTTATGACAGGGCATGGTAGGCAGCCATCTCTTAAAATCTGAAACCAACTACAGTAACAGCGATAAAGCACCGTGAGTCAGAATCCAACACACTTGCCAAGCCAGTGTAGAGCAAAAATGCACTCCATTCGTCCCCTCGACCCAATACAACACACACAGATGCCACTGACTCATGCTGGAAACCAACTGTCAATGGTTTATTATAAGGGAAGTCTCCACAGCACCATGGAAATGAAGTTTCGATTCTGTACCACCATCCCTCTTCTCAGTATGGTAAACTTAAGTTCTCAGTATTTGCGCAGCCCATGCAGTTCCTCAGCATGGACGGGTGTTTCCCGAGATAAGCTGAGGCAGAGGACATGCAAAGTGAATAAGCATGTCTACACCACTTAGAGAATACTTGCAAGGATGTAAAACAGCTTCCTTTCTAGCTGCCGTCCATGCAAAGCAGGCTGCATAGGAGAAGCTGTGTGTGGACACACACAGGCTGCTTTGGTCTTGCAGCGTGCTGTGTTTAGGTCTGTCTGTGACTTGTCTATGGTTATTAGACATTGCTAGGAACTGAACCAGGACATGAGAGGCAAGGGCTCTGAGTTAGAAGTTGAGCCCTACAAATATCTTTAAATCCCGCCGGGCGGTGGTGGACCACACCTTTAATCCCAGCACTCAGGAGGCAGAGCCAGGAGGATCTCTGTGAGTTTGAGGCCAGCCTGGTCTACAGAGCGAGATCCAGGACAGGCACTGAAGCTACAAAGAGAAACCCTGTCTCAAAAAAACAAAAACAAAACAAAACAAAAAAAAAAAACCCCACAAATATCTTTAAATCTCATTTCAAATATAAAATCCTTTCTACTTAACATTTTATTACTGCTACTAACAGGCTGCTTGTTTGAGTGGAATTTACCTGTCTTCACTGCAAAAGAAAGATAGTAGTCGATCCAAGTGTATATATACTCCAGAACAGGTGGCGGTTACACAATAATTACAAAGGAATAAGGACCTACTTGAAAATTCTTTAGTCTGGCTCATTCTTTACCCTCCAGGCAGAGAGTTGGGGTGTATTGTCCCTTCAAGTCTATCCGCAGTCCCCACGCTCAGACCCCACCCCTCAAAAGGCGTTTTAATCATGTGTCTTCATATGGACCTGACCGTGCTCCATCATCTAACATGCTCCCTTGCCTTTCACTGTGTTCTGCTCCCACGGCTACCATTTCTATCATGGCTGCCTGTTTCGGGAGGCAGTGATTCCTTTCACTGGCCTCTGCGCCATTTCTGGCATCCTCTAGTGTTTGGTTTGCTTTCCCACTGCCCAGCCTACTGCCATGTGCATTGTGGGCTCTAAATAGATACTGAGAGAAACAAACTCTTCTCCATGCAGCCAAGAAGAAGGCTGCAGGCTCGGCTGTGCAGAACTGGCTCGGCTGCAGGCGGCTACAGAGAACTCACCTCAATGTAATCCTGAAGAGCAGTGTCCAGCATGGTCAGGTCGGTCAGGAAGGTGCCCAGGTAAGGTACGGTACCCTGCATCACACCCTGGAAAGGAGTCAGAGCAGGGCTGTCTTTACTGTCACTGAAATGTTCAATGGCTTCAGTAACCCACACACAAGAGAAAACAGACCCGGGCAAGACTAATTTGGAGTCATTATTGTCTCCTGCAGGACTGGAATTGTTTTAAAGCCCTATGCAAACAGGACAGGAACTGTATGACCTCATGTCTAACTTTCATTCAGGAAAAGCAAGCCTCTAACCAGATCACACACGCGTACAAGTGTGTTCACAGTGGGGTCTACTGTGCTCAGGCTCTGGTCAGTGGGGTCTGCTCTCTTCAGTGTGTGCAGACACTTCCAGCCCTGGAACGCCCTGGAGAGCCATGGCCTCAGCATCATTACGAATAGACCACTATTTCCCAGTGAAAGGCGTATGGGCCATCCCTATTAGTGAGTCGCCCTCAGAAAGAGAGAGAAGAGTGACTTCACACAGGTTAATTTGGCAAACTCTGCTTTAACCAAGTTAGTGGTGGTCTCATCATCAGGGACGCCGTCAACATGCTGACACCACATAGCTCTTTGACAGGATGTGACAAGAGGGGTATTTCATCTCTGGGAAATTCTTTCCAAGCAGGTGTGACCTCAGTTTAATCACTAGACAAACAAAGACAAACTCAGACTGTGGGGGATTCTACAGGACTCTTGGGTGGTACTCCTGATGACTGCCGAGGTCACGACAAACAAGTTAAGACTTTGAAGCTGCCATGGACCAGAAGTGATCAGAAAATCCTGACAGCTAAGCGCTGCTGGTATGCTGGACTGCGTCCTAGAACAACAGAGGTGAATTCCAAGCGAGGTCCGGGTTTTAACTGACAGGATTCTGTCGGTGTACATTTCTTAGGACTGCCTGGTATAGCACCATTATAGACGATGTTAAAAGTGGGGAGAAATGCCGGGCAGTGGTGGCGCACACCTTTAATCCCAGCACTCGGGAGGCAGAGGCAGGCGGATCTCTGTGAGTTCGAGGCCAGCTACAGAGTGAGATCCAGGAAAGGTGCAAAGCTACACAGAGAAACCCTGTCTCAAAAAAAAAGAAAGATAAAAAAAAAAAGGGGAGAAATGAGTCAAGTTTTTACTTTCATCTCACGAGATCTCGTTTTAAATTGTCTCTGTTCTCCACGAGGCCACTAAACTGTCTCTGTTCTCCACGAGGCCACTGAGGTACACGCATTCATCAGGGAAAATAAATGGCGGGTGGGCACGGACACCTTCTTATATATGCGGTTAGGGAAATTCTGGCAGGATCACAAAGTCTGAGCCAGGGCAAGCCCGGGCCACTTGGCACAAGGCAGGCCGCCGTGTCCTCAGCCAGTTCACACCACGCAGGACTTTGTCCTTTGGAAACTTACTGTCAGCTCTACTTTAGCTTGTCCTTCCCCGTCGTGTGTACAAGGTCTTATCCTGAACTAAAATACCCTCCCTAGCGCTATTTTTAACTGTCTTTCAACAACCCCAAAACGTGAAACACTCTTGAGTTTGATCAGCTTTAGGTTACAGAGGAGTTCTCATACTCAAAAAAACAAATATTACTGATTTATGTCCAGCCCTAAGGAAAGTTCTCGCCAGGCAAGGGTGAGAATATTCATTTGTCTAGTCTCTAATCTCCCCTTCTGTCCCCACACCCTTTGCTAAGAGCTGGGGATTTAAGAACAGAACCAAAGATGATAATAGCTGTCCCTCTGCCTTCAGGGAGGAGGCATGGTATTCTCAGAACTGAACTAGATCCGGTTAGGACCCAGAATTAGTAAGGAGAGCTAGGCAATGATTAGGGAGACTGGGAACAAATGAAATGATGATCTCTAAATACAAAGACCAACCTTCCTAGCAGGAGACAATGTCTTTCCTTGGCCATCACATACTCAAAGCTGATGTAGGTAAAAAGCCTAGGAGGCTTCTGAGCAAAGTGGTACCAGCATGCTAGTGTAAAAGTGGGACAGGGGACAGCAAGAGGGATGGAGACACACCCACCGCACACTTTCCTACACCATCATCTGTAAGAGTGGGTGGAGGGGATGGCAAGAAGGATGGAGACACGCCCACCACACACTTTCCTACACCATCATCTGTAAGAGTGGGTGGAGGGGATGGCAAGAGGGATAGAGACATGCCCATTGCACACTTTCCTACACCATCATCTGGTGTGTGTGTGTGGGGGGGGGGTGCTATGTGGAATTTGCACCTCTTGGTATTCATTTCTCACTGGGTCTAACACTTTTGCTAAAAACCTCCCAAGTTAAGGCAAAGAATGGGAGAGACCTTTGACAAGTGTGGGTGCCCTGCAGATGGAAGATGCTGGGGTCATATGCCAGCTGCCTAGTCAAGTTCACAGGGCCACTCTCCTGCCAGGGAACAGGGGCAGACATACCATGTCCTTCTGTAGCTGCAGCCGCCTCTGGGTCCGCTTCTGGTTTTCTTTCACACTGCTGTCCAGGTTTGCAAATTTTGAGGTTCCTTCCTAAGAAGCAGAGCGAGCGTACACAGAGGAGAGTCATGGAAGATACCAACCGGGAGAGAAGGAAAGAGGTGTCTAGGTTCTGGAATACAATCTCTTCCTGCGTCCCAAGATGCCATGCAAATGAAGAGGCCTCCTGCAGGCCCTCAGGCTGTGTTATGGCTGTGCTTGGGGGCCTTGCTACAGACCAGCCTCTGCAAGTGGTGGTCTGCGATTATACTACCCTACCCCCCACCTCTGTAAAAGCAGGGTCCCTAATTTCACTAGAAAATCAATCATCAACACAAGATAGGTGATTCCCAAAATGAGAGATGTTTTTTACACATATCCCGGGTTTCATGCCAAGTAATCTTATGTCTTAGAAATGAAGCTTTCTTCCTGAACATTTTATGACTTCTTTCTCTTGGCCTGGAATGAATGTGCCAGCAATCCGTGAAGGAAGGGTACTGTGTGGTACTTCTTAGCCAAATGAAACCTTTGCACAGCAAGATTTTGAGGAAGTCCAGTTTTAGGGTACATCCCAATTACTGAAAGGTGGGTCATTTGCAGGGTTTCCTCAGTCCCCCTGTGATGTCTCTCCAGTTTGGAACTCTTACAAGTCTACCCTTCTTCTTGGGGTTTGAGGACAGATGGCCACCCAAGCTCCCTGCCTGCTCCCTGGCACGAGAACCCAGCTTCTACGTAACAACTAATCATGGGTTTGCTGACTGAACATAAAATGTTTCAGCTTTGTGGTTTCAGGGTCTTGTTAAGTTCTCATTTTCCAGGAACTGCATGAATGAAAGGTTTTGCAATTCAGTGTGACCTCTATACTAGTTTTTCCTTAGTCAGCTTCTCCAGGGTTGATTGCCTTATAGGCATGTGACCTTATATTACCTTACAATTACAAAAGGAATCTTTCTGGGTGTCAGCGCCTGACTGACAGTGCCAAGGCATAGATACATTCTACCATTAACCAGCTGGGAGCCTGTCTGGGAGATGCCACTGGGGCACAGAATCCATCTCAATTGTCCCTGTTACAGATGAGACAGGCCGGAGCTGTCACCTAATGACATCCACACAGATTTCCTGGGGACTCATGACAGTAGTCCAGCCTGTGCCACTTCCCATACCAGGTGGTGACCAGCGCTCCCAGGTCCTTAAGGACCTAGTTTGGAGTGAGAAATCAATTCTTCCTGACATGAAGACAAGCAGCAACCTCTCCTTAGTGTATAACTTCTTCCAGAACCTCAATTATGGGTAGAGCGAGAGCGCTGGGAATTTTTTCAGATTTGTCTAAAATTACTGTTTTTTTTTTTTTTAATACAGAGTTTAACAGTGTAATTCTGGCTAGCCTGGGACTTGCTATGGACCAGGCTGGCCCCACAGAGAGTCACGTGCCTCTGCCTCCCAAGTGCCAGGACTAAATATGTTCTACCATGCCCTGCTGATCTAAGATTCTTATTCGGAATTCTACAAAGTTAAACCTAAGAATCTTAAACCAACAGAGGGGTCTTAAGGAGCACTGAAGACTCCCTCCTAGGAGCAGGAGAGAAGAAGACCAGAGATGAGGAGTAAGATTTGTTGATCTCATGACTTCCTGGTTTCCTGAGAGTGAGAGTCCATTCCTGCAGCCCTACCACAAAACTGGTAAGTCAGCATGGGCAGTACACTCCTATAATCTGAGCACTTGGGAGGTCAAGGCAGGAGGATCATGAGTTCAAGGCCAGCCTGGGCTACATCGTAAATTCAGGGTTAGCCTCACCACACAGTGTCTAAGGAAAAGGATAAGGACAAAGAAGGAAGAGGCGACTGGTCACTGCTAGGTCTTCCTGCTGGAATGTCAACTGGAAATCCATTCAGTTGTCATATCAATATTTGCAGTCATTTCCTCCCTTGGCCTGAAGTTCTTTACACTACCATCCCACCACACAACCGTGGTGAACTTCCCTCAACCATCCGTGGGCTCCTGTAATGCACCACTCTGGTTCTTTCCTCCTGCCTCCTTCACGGCTCACACTCAGACTCTCGGCTACTCTTCCCTCTTCCCACGTCATCTTGTTTTCCAACAGACTTGTGTCGTGGGAAATGACTTCAGCCGTCACCTCCGTGTCAGTGGATTTCAATTTTCTCCATGTACTTCCTCCAACCTCTCACTGCGGTCCCCGCTCCTCCTGCCTCTCCACCACTGACCTTCTCCCTAGTATGAGGCTCTCCCCTTTGTCTTACTTTTCCTTTATCTCTACTTCTGCAGAATCCGGCTGCCTTCATGTTATTCCAGGGCCTCAGAGAGACTTCTGCGAGGTCTCCAGTTACTTTGTCTGCTGGGTTCTGGCTCAATTTTAAGATATGATGGTGAAATTGCAGCTCAGAAGCTACCGGAAACTTTTGTTTGGATGGGGTTTTGCAGTGTGAATGGCCTCTTGCTCCGACCTTGATATTAACATCTTGTAACATTTCACTGACCATTCATTTCCACCAGAGTCAGACTCGTGAAGGTTTTTTTTAGAAATGTTTATATTAAAACAACCAGAGATAATTGTCAACCACCAAGAGTCACAAGAACCACAATTTGGTGGTATTTTGCTTTCTGTTGTTTTGAAATCTATAGATTCAATGGTTTGTAATTATTCTAAGTTTCAGAAATCATAAGGTTTAAGAAATTATAAATTTAAGACAGTCTTTGAAAAGAAATTAAAAAAAATATTTTCTCAAGAGTTAGAAGGAAAACCACAATGTTTACCAAGTATTATACTGTCTGGGCCGTAATAGAGAAGTGGCATGTTACATTCACCCAGAAGTAGAAGACAGGCCGTTTTAAACTAAGATTACCCAACTGTAAAGCAGAGTCTAGGAGTAACAGATCAGAGACAGGGCCCAGTAGTTTTTCTTGGCACTTATTTTGAGATCTTAAGTACCTTGATCTCATTATTTACAACTGTGTTGAGAAGTTACACCCAGAACTATACACTTCACATGAATAATGATCAACAGAGATGATGGTAAAGGGATCCACACACACATATGGCCTGCCCAAAGCATTCCACCAGCATTCATGACAATGCACAGGCCACCTGAACTCATCGCCAAGTTTTTCAGTTCATTGGGACTGGAGCCTTATGTGACATTTAACTCAGAGTACCGAGGTGGATGTCTCCATTTGAGAAAGGTTTATGGGATCTTTAATGTCTAGATATAGCCTGCATCTAAGGTTTCAGCCAGAAGACTGTCACCAGGCAATGAGCTGCACACAATTCAATTTATCTGCCTTGGGAGGATGATTCAGGGCTATTGGGATTTCAGTGTGTGGCTCCAGTGAGTCTAGCTCTGTGTTGCAGACTGGGAGGCCACTAAGCCATGTCCTTCCAGCCAGATGGGTTTCCACTTAAAGTCTACGAATCCAGAAAGACGTGAACAAGGAGTGATACAGTCACAGGAATCATTGTTTAGTGTGCAGTTCATCAGGTATCCAAAGCCAAGTCAGGCACCGGCATAAACTGCCCGCCCACCCCACATCATCTACTCCAAGGAAGCGGAGCAGGTTATGTAATTATGTAATTGACAAGCCCACGAATCCACGTAGTCAAACAGCAGTTTCTGTGTAGGTACTTCACACAAGACACTGCACCAGGCATCGGGGAATCAAAGCACAGGTCTCTGACTGTCCCTAAGTTGGATTCACAGTTCAGCTACACTACATGTTAGGTGTGTAGCTTAGGGTTGGGCCATGCTACATCCACCTTGGCTCTCTACAAAACAAAGACGACAGAACTGAGATGGTAGACAGCTATGAAGGGAGTACCTGGCCGGTATGAACTCCCCAGTGAGTGTGCACAGTTACCTGTCTTTATGTGGGTAATTATTGGATAGTGTCCACAGTCCTCAACTACGGTGAACTCCTCGACACAGAGGCTGTGTTATAAATCTTCATATTTCTAAAGACAAGTTCCATGTTTTATAAATACTAGGCATTCGACACATTTCTAAAGAAGTAGAGTGAGCCAGGCTGTGCCTGTGCCTAGCAGGCAGTTCGGGCGTCACCACTTATCTGGTGCTCAATAAAACATTGCTGACTGAAAAATATTGTGCAATTTGATCAAAAAAAAAAAAAAGGAAGTGGGATGGCAGGCTGGCCTCTGTCATTATAAGAACTGTTTTACCGAAGGACTATTCCAAGGCCTCTCATTCACACAACTGCTAGCTCTAAGTAGCTGCTTGTTAAAGACATATACATATGAACCCTGGTTTTGATTCAATCGTGTGGGTGGAAAGAAGGAAAAGTGGAAGGAGAAAGCTCAATTGGGCTTTGAATTCTCTCAGTCCCACATTTCCTAGACTATATATAAGATAGAAATTCTGCACCCTGGGAGGTGAAGGGACGTAAGTGGCTTTCAGGCCGCTCTCCCAGAGTCCCTCAGGGCTGCCCAGGAGCCTCACCTTCATTAGCAGCTCCCGACTCGTTAGATGGTTGTTATGATCAGAGAAGATATCTGAAAGTTCTTCAAACATCAGCATTCGGTCCCTATGAAGAAAGATAAAGAAAAAATAAACAACAGAGAGCAAAAGTCAGACACCTAAGCTTGAATGTCTTCAGTACGCAATGCCATAAAAGACCGTTAAAACCTCAGGACTGTGGGAAATGTAACACAAGTGGAGCTAATGGGTGTCCTCATGTAGACAGCTTCTGTAAAAGATGAACACCGTTACCCAAGGGATAGGAGGAATTGTTCTAAGTCAAACATATTTAATTAAAAAATGACAATTCACTTGCGGCATCAAGTTCTAGAGAGATGTTCCCTTCACTTAGTTTAAAAAGCATTTATCCCGATAATACACAGAGTCCTGCCGAGGTCATCTTGGCCAGACACCTAAGTTTAGAAGGAAGGACGCCATGGCCGAGTGTTTGCCCTAGTTTTCACTAGCAACTGCTGAGAGCTGCAGACCCAGAACGCAGATGTTCTGCATCCGGGGCCCGTATTCCTGTCCTCAGAGTCAGAGTGGACTGGGAGAACCACGATGGGTTCTTCAGCCATGGGGATGGGCTCAAACCTACTAACTTGCTTAGTGATGACCTTGGACAAGTTGCTTAACTTTGCTGTGTTTCGGTTTTCTCACCTGTACATAGGAAAACCACTGAAGCATGACATGCAAAGCACCTGTGAGGCTCATGTCCCTCCCCAAGCACTCCCCCAAGAGCACCCTGCTTGTCTGTATAAACCTCTTTCCAGAGCCACTGAATGGATGACTCTGAAGGCCACAAATGATTAGCAGCCAAATCCCCACGTGTACAACATCTTTATTATCATAAAAAGGCCATTATTAAGACTTATTTGCATTATAGTAAGTATATTATTTGTATACCCAACCAAGAAAGCTATTTCTGTTTTGGAGAAAACAATTAAGACCTTAATTATGCAAGTATTTCAATAGAAAGAAATAAGTAGGCAGCCTCTGTCTACTGAAAGCTAGAAATGTAAAGGATTATAATAAAAGTAGTTACTAAATAAGATATCTTGACTCCACCTCCCTGAATTTAGCCATGGAGAACACATAAAACTGGTATGGAAAGGGCTTCAGTGATATTCTATGGCATCCTTTCTAAAATATAAACCAACCAACAAATCACACATGTCCAACAGGATTCAGGGTTTTTGTTGTTGTTGTTTTTGAAAAGTTGTTTTAAAAGCTAGCTGAAAGAATGGATCTTCTCTTTGGCAACCCAAGAAACTAATACACATGTACTGTAGAGAATTATTTTAAAGATTTATTTGTATGACTTTCATTATGTGTTTATGTGTGTCTGTGTGTGAGGTGTATTAGTGCAGTGCCCTCAGAGCCCAGAGGCATGTGGCCCTCTGGACTTAAAGTTTCAAATGAATGTGGGTGCTGGGAACTGAACTTGGGTCCTCTACAAGAGCATGGAGTGCTCTTAACCATTCAGCCATCTCTCGAGCCCCCGTGTGCTCTAGTTTTTGAACATGTCATTTAAGACTGAGACCTGCTGCAGAAGAAATCCCGGGCTAGCTGGGCGACTTTCCACAGTGCTGTACCAGTCAACCACCAATGAAAGCCACAGTCATCTTCCAGTGACGTCAGACAAGGCTGGATTTTCATATCTGACCATTCCTTTGTTTATGTGGAATAGTAATGAGGGGAAGGGAAGGGATGTCAAGGGGTGGAGGATGTAGGCTTCTGGTTTCCCCTCCTGCTTTACCAGGGACTGCCACCCAGTGATTCTTTCAGACCTGTATCTTTCCTTAAATGTATGTTCTGAGGAAATGAATCAACTGATCTCTCTCATACAGAGTTACAGGCACTCCCGAAAACAGTGAAAATGGAGAGCGGGGAGAAAACCAAGAGTGGCCTTCAAGAAAAGTGCCGTGAACTTGGGAGCCTCGCTTCCACGTTTGTTCTGACACAGCTGAAGCTTTGTAGTGCAGGCGGTTTGGGTTTCTATGGCTCTGCAACTCAAAGCCTATTAAGATTTGTTTTGTAAGACGAGGTCTCATTATGCAGCCCTGGCTAGCCTGGGACTTGCTATATCAGTCAGGCTGGCATTCAATCCACAGAGGTCCACCTGCCTCTGCTTTCCGTGTGCTAGGACTAATATCATTCATTCACTTTAATTCCTTCTTATTAAAGCATCAAAGAACTACCTAGCCAATCAAAGTTGTTTCTCATCTCATCTGTAAGCCTGAGTCCCCTGGCACCTCATTTCCCAGCATAAACTTAGGACACTCTGGTTTGCCGATGTGGGCCCTTATAGGATTGACTAGCATGATGGTGGTTAGAATCACCATGGAAATACATCTCTGGGTATATTTCTAAAAATATATCTAGATATGGTTGAGGTGAAAACCCCCGCCTGTGCTGGTCTGAGCCAGAATGGCCTCCGTAGGCTTATACATTTGAATGGTTGGTCCGCAGTTGGCAGAATTGTGTAGGAAGGATTAGGGGTGTGGCCTTGTTGGAGGAGGTGTGTCACTATGGGTGGGCTGGGAGCTTTCAAAGCCCATGCCAGATGCAGTGTCCCCTCTCCCCTGTCTACTGCTCCAGAGCCACGCATGCCAGTCATCATGCTCCCCGCCATGATGACCACGGACTAACCCTCTGAAACTGCAAACAAGCAAGCCCCCAGTGAAATGTCTTCCTTTATAAAGTACTTTGTTCTTCACAGCAACAGAGCAGTAACTACGACACCACCCTAAAGGTGGGCCATACCATCCCACAGGCTGAAGTCCTGGGCTGAACAAAAAGGAAAAACCAAGTTCAGTACGAGCATTCCTTGCTCTCTGTTTTCTGACTGTAGATACGAGGTGACCAGCCACTTCCTGCCCCTACTGCCCACCTACTATATCCTCTAGAACTGTAAAGCAAAATAAATCCTTTCCTCCTTAAGGTGCTTTGGTTGGGTATTTCGTAGCAGTTAACCAGACAAGTAATGAACACAAACAGTATCAGTCGCTCGGGGTTTAATCAGCTCTGGCTGATGATGGAACTGAGCATCTAGGGATTGCAGCTCGAGCACAAACGTAGGGCAGCCATAGCTAGAGAGTCCACTGACTTCCCTTCTAGTCAACACTGACCACGCTGTACACAGGGAAGACAGGCAGTTCCCACACTCTTCCTGATACACCTTGACAGCTTCACTAGTTCAAGCCTGGGAAGGTCTGGATGGAGCTAGCCCAACTGGTACCCACGACACAAGGCTTACCCTCTAGGCTGACTGGTTTTATGTCAACTTAACACAAGCGAGAATATCCTGGGAAAAAGAGCTCTTAATCAAGAAAATGCCCCCATAGACTTGACTACAGGCCAATTCTAGGGAGGCATTTTCTTGACTGATAATAGATATGCGAGCACCCAATTCACGGTGGGGGGTGCCATCCTGGGCAAGTCATCCTGGATGGTACAAGAAAGAAGGCTGGGCAATCCAGTAAGCACCATTCCTCCATGGCCTCTGCATCAGCTACTACCTCCAGATTCCTGCCCTGACTTCCCCTGGATGATGGACTTGTAAATGTATGGTGAAATAAGCCCTTTCCTCCCCACGTTGCTTTTGGTCATGGTGCTTTATCACATCAATAGAAACTCTAACTAATACACCCTCTAAATTTGGACTAATGTGGGAACAATCTGTCCCTTCCTTTGGAAAAAAAAAAGTCTCTGGTCCACAATCAAAGTTCCAGAAGTGGAAGAAAGAGCAACAGTGACAGAGTAAGATAACGCTGTGTCACCAGTTATTCCAAAGGTCGGACCAAGAAGTATGAAGAAAACATAGCATAGGATGCTAGTAGTTGATAGTCTCAGTCAGGCACCGTGAAAGGTGCCCCTCACCTAAGACAGCTTTTAATACGCTGAAGCTGAAGTGGACACAATCGTTTCCTATCAACCATCAATAACCAAGGTCCCAACTGCACATGTTATCCCTCACATCCTGGAGCAGCAATTGCCCAACCTCATCCCTCCACAACCTCATCCCTCAACATCCAGACACACCCTTCAAATCATCCCCAGGGTTGATAATCACGGCTCTGGCACACACTGAGAATCGGTGTGATTCCTGCAGCAGCCCTCCCTCGAAACTCATTAGTACACCCTTCCTGGAACACACACGGGGTTTCTAATATGTTTTTCTGGTCACATAACATGTGTTCTGACAGTAAGCACCCACGGTACGGAAGCAGCAACCGGTCACCCGGGCAGAGAAAACCTGAGCAGGCGCTGGGGGACTTACTTTGGGACAGCAGCCCAAGCCTTTTTCAGCCGATAGATGGAATTGGACTGCAGTGCGGAGACGATAGCCCTCAAGGAGGAAAAGTTCTTCAGGATTCGACATTCCTGTACGGGGAGTGACGAAGACATAAAAGGCATTTAAATATCAGTATTACAGTGGGCTGCTGGTTTCCTGTGTTAGAGGTATTACAGCTGCTATGAATTCTTACCACTAAATAGGCAGCTGTATAAATACCGGACATCAAAAAGTGGCTCCTTCCTCCCGCCCCAGTCACCAAAACACTTTATAGATTTTGGCACGGTAAGCTTGTTTCCCTCCTCCCCCCCACCAATATATTTTTGTGTTGTTACAGTTTTATAGTTTCCAGCTTTCCCAGTAAAAACAACTAGAGGAGGTAAGCCATTTTCTTCTGCAGGACGCATACACACGCCTTAGGAATCCACGCAGAGGACCACAGTGCCCTGTAGGCTCTGGGGGAGCTGGGCAGCAGCCACAGAAGTTCAGATGGTACACAGAGCTCGTGCCCTGCGAGGTGTATATAACTTGGCAATAAAACTTCACCACAAGTTGAACTTGGGCTTTCATGCTCTTAGCCAAGGGGGGATATTTTTATACACATTCATTTGGTTTCAAATTGGCTTGTCCCACAATCGTAAACATTCAGAAACACCTTGGTACTTCAATGCTTCCAAAATAACTCGGGCTTTTAAAATAAGTTTCATTTTGGCAGTGTTTTAAAACAAAACAGAAAGAGAACAGGAAAGATTCTGGGTGTTGTTTTCTGGGCAAGGAGAGAGGCTCCTTGCTTAAATGTATCCTACCATAAGGGGCCAAGCCTGTATGTGGGTAGTCAGTGACCCTGGAGGCAAAAAAACAAAAACAAAAACAAAAAAAAAAACAAAAAAAACCCCAAAAAACCCCTACAGACTAGTAGGGAGAGGGTCTCATTGCTGGCTGGCCTGGGGGTGACCACACTGGGTAAATGTCAGAGGAGACACTTTACACAGAAGTGCACAGGAGTGCACTTTTTCCAGGATGTACAACTGAGTACCCTGTGTGAGCATGTTTGGCTTCAGGGAGAACACCTCAGGAAGACATGTCAGAGCAGTTGGGCAGAAACGCAAACTGCTTCAAGAATCGTTTTGCTTAGCACTGTTGATCTGCACTATGGAGGAAACACAGAACTCTACAATTTGGCATGACAAAATCCTGCATGCCAGCTAAACCCTCAAACATTTTCTCCAGGGTCAATTTCAATGTAGTTCATAAAAGTCATGCCCAGCCTTTAAAAATGTCCTGATGTCGCCTTTATTTAGAGAGAGAGAGAGAGAGAGAGAGAGAGAGAGAGAGAGAGAGAGAG
>CABHPR010127302.1:3841-16338 GCA_902168415.1 Peromyscus melanophrys | reverse complement strand
GAGGGAGGGAGGGAGAGAGGGAGGGAGGGAGGGAGGGAGGGGGAGAGCATAGAGCTGCTGCTGTCTGGAAACCACACTCTGACAGCACGGTTCAACAAAGGTTCAGCATCCCAAAGTTATGCTCTAAAAATCAGGAAACTTGCAATAAATAAAGACACCCAGGCCCTGATATATCACATCCATCGTAATAAACATATGGAACGCATTATTCAGTAACGGGCTGAGGCTAAGGGCTTCAGGGAACACATGAAGCACCCAGTCATGTTTCCAGAAAAGGAGGCGTATTCCAAAAGATGCAATGCAAAACCAAAAATGCAGCCCAGAGGCCAGGCCAAGAATACACACCCATATTAGGTCAGAAATGGTTTCTACATGTAAAATTAATATCATTTTTCAAACTTTTTTTTCAATAGAAATCGACTGTGACTAATGAGTGAAGAATAAAATAAATCTTGGCAGAAAACCACCTGTGAGTTTCAGCGTTTTATGAAGTTATTCTACACGATTTCAAGAGACATAACATATTCAACACTGGGGAAAAGCCCACTGTCACAGCAAGGATAAAGACTCCTGGCTTTGTCCACATGCTATGGGATGAGTTATCCACAGAGTTGTTATCATATAAAAACACAATCTATATTTAACTTCAACCAAAAGTCAGTCAGTGAGTCACACTACGCCACACACAGGGATGCTGTGTTTTGGCTGTCTAAGTAGGTCAAGGAATTTGGGCCTAAAGACCATTGGTTTTGAGACATAAATGTTGTGGCAAAAATATTTTCTTACAATTCTAAGAAGAAAGAGACACCCCCACGCTAGTGTCAAATTCCCTCAAAACTTTTTGTGGAGAAATAAGTTTGACTTTGAACAGGGGAGAGATGTAAGTTCTCTACAACTTCCTTGTTTTGCTTCTTGCTTATTTCTCTCAGATACTAGCATGTGTGGGGTGATAGGCCATCCTAAAGACTCAAAAAGGGGCAAATTCCCTGGAACTTTTGTGGCTTCACTTTTTTGGTCAAAAACAATAAAAGAAAATGTGAAAGATTCAGGCGGTGTGCCCTATAAACAAGGCATGGTGGGAAAATACATCTAATGGGACGTTAAGCAAAATGTGTTCTGTTTTGGTTGAGGGTCAACCATGGCCCAGAACACAATAGACTAATAGGGTATTTATATATCAACTAATTTCACAACCATTTTTTCATTTTGACTGTAGCTCCTTCTTGCCTAGAAGAAAGCTTTCATCTTCAAGTATCTACAATCCTACCCTTCAATAGAGAAAGCTGACTTCAGCCATGTGGTCTTCCTTGATCACCTGACTCAGAGGTAAGTTTTCTCCCTCCCCATCTATAGCATTCACATTGCTGACCCCTCTCCTGCACAGGTGGGGGTCATGTGACTCCTGCCCAGCTAAATCAACTGTGGTCTATGTTGCTATAGCCCTATAGTATATAATACTGGAACTCCAACACATTAGGAACTCATACGGTAGAAGAACGATGACTTGGCGACTGTGCCTTTCTGTACACAGTATTAGATGCTAGTCACGTGGCGTGTGAACAGCAGCTCCAATAGACTAGATTCTGGGCCTCAGCAGAGTACAATTCCTGTCTGGGAACTCAGGTCTGAAGTCACAGGGCCTCAGGAAGGCCATCCTCCAAACACAAAGATTTTTTTATAAGACAATTACGTGAGCGATGTTGATCCACTTCTCGATGATTTTGGCTCTCTGCTGGGTTTTGAGTTCCTTGCTCCCCAGGATGGTGCTGACGACACATTTGGTGAGGGTATTGAACTGAGAGATGGTGGCACGGATCGTGGGAGCCAAATGTTTGTTTTCCTTCTTATCCCTCTGGGACCAAATGCAGCCCAGGCAGTGGTGAGGCACTACTTTCTTGAATAGTTGCTGAAACAAAAGAGGAACTGACATTGAAGAAAACACAGATGCGTTACACAACATGTCATCTAGGACATCTGTAAATTGGTGTTTTGTGAATGGATAAATCATCTTTTTCTGCTTGACTTGCTGCATGGTGTTGGTTTGTTTATGTTTTGGGGGATTTTTTTTGTTTGGTTTTTGGGATTTTTTTTTTTTTAAACGGGACCTCTCTATGTAGTCCTGACTGTCCTAGAACTCATTATGTAGACCAGACTGGCCTTGAATTCATAGAGATCCACCTGCTTCTGCCTCCCCAGTGTTAGAATTAAAGGTGTGCGCCACCACACCTGGACCCCACATGATCTTTTGAATCTGCTTAACTGAGAAAAAAAAACTGACCAAAAGAAAATGAAAATAACCAAAGCCATTTTTATTTCCACACCTTGCACAGAAAGTCAAGTAACACTATGAAGATCTATGCTACTGATCAAAAACGCAAAGAGGCGATGGTTATTTTAACCTCCCAATCAGACCGAGTGCCCTGGACACTCCAGCTGTCTACCACGCAAACAGATGCTCTCGGGCCAACTGAAAATAAGCCCACATAAACGTAGCACACGCCACATCTTTCAATGCAACTGTTTCTCATTTTTCAAAGCAGAGAAAGAAGCTAACAGAAGGGGGGCGGAATTCAACCTCACATACTACACCGAAGAAGGGGGGACCTAAAGCCTGGTTTCAGGTCTTTTCCTTAAAGCAATAAAAATAAGATACTTTTCATCCTTCCCTTACCCCATCAGTTGTACAACAACAACAACAACAACAATACAGCTGAATAGATCAGCTGTACAATTCAATATAAGATGTGTAAAGGTTGGTATAAAGAAAGATGGCCAGCATGTGTTCCTACAGACTGTCTGATCTACTTTCCACCCAGCATGTGTTCTATATAGACTATCTGATCTACCTTCCAAACTTTATTTGCTTTCCCATTAGATGGAAACTTTGGCCATTTCGCATGCTGCATGAGTGACAGAGCTCAGTTAAGTGCAGAAGAGTAAAACCACCACGGTAATTGCTAATTCTTCAACTATGTTTTCCGGCATACGTGAAGCTCTGAAATGTGACTAACACCATCAAGCATGCACAGCACACAGAAAGAGTCAAATTTCAAGTGTGCAGGAAACGCACATGGAAACAGGCTGCCAGATACGGTCACATGTGGAGTCAATGAATTTACTTCATCCTAACTTGTGCTTTGACCCCGCTGCAATCCTCCAAATAAACAGTTCGGCTCTTGAAATATTTATGAGTCCGAAGGGAGAGAAATACCCACAGAACAGGGTAGATTCTGTTTCACTAGGATTACAATTCTTACTTCCCTCTGTGACCTGAGCACTGAGGAAAATGCACTTTCACCCAGGACTGCAAGAAGAGCTGGGGCTTGAATTATTCACAGGAGTGATTCACATAGTATCTTAACTCTCCCTTTACAGCCACAGACTCTCAAAGAGTCAGAGACTCAAAAGGAGTTCTAGCACATCCCCAGTGTTGCCCACTGCCCTCTGGGGCCACTGGTATTGTTTCCCATGTTTTCAGTGGAAGCACGTCTGAGATACAGTGAGAGACCTACTGCGTCCATGTAGGTCAGCTGTTCCGCCACCAGATCTTCTGAGAAGCACGTGAATTCTGCTGACCCTCCGCTCTCCAGTTCCTCTTCCTCTTCCAGGCTGAAGGAGCTGGTGTTGAGAAGTCCATCTATCCACAATGGGGAAACAATCAGTAAATGGGTGCCACATAAGGCTTTGTTCATGGCGTCAAGCTACACTTCCTTCTTTCAGGAAGAAGAGAGCTAACTCTTCAGAAAACCACAGGTAGAAATGAACGAGAGCGATATATTGGAGCAAAATGGAGGTCCAATCCTGTGTGTTCATTCTAATTAAGCTCAGAGGCCTTGAGCTATCCCTGAGAAGTCATTCAGAGGCTAGCCTAGGCAAAGACTGCAGAAGGGAAGCTGAACACACCCCTCATCTCAGCTCCCACCAACTCCATCATCACTTCCAGGACTAACTGAGCTAATACCTTCACCCCAGCCACATAATCCTAGATTGCTGGGCCACTCAGAACCAGAGCCTAAGACTGAGCAGGAAGCAGGCCAGGCTTTGGTGGGTAGGACAGACCATTTGGGTTTCAGAGATGCGCACGAGAGCCGTAGAACTGTCAAAAACATTTCCCAGTCTCAAACTTTCAGAGTTTCTATCAGCTTCCACCTTGAGTGTGTACAAAGTGTGAAATAAATTTAAACTAAATTCACTGGAACCCTATATAGCTGATCATTAATCACCAGAAAGTTACAAGGGTCATAGCCTGAAGAAGTCAAAGAAAATCACTACCCACTAATCACTACTGAAGAGGCCGGCTGCAAGAGCCTCCAGCCTCCACTTGCAAGTCCCCTTACTGGAATCTTCTCTCAGTTCCCGAGTTGTTCCAGTCACACCCCTCACTCTCCTTCCTGTCAAGCCTGCCACTGCTCTGGGGGTGGTGGGGGTGGGGAGGGGGATCCTAGTCACACACGATGACATCTTGGCAGGAATTCCCTTCTGTGGTACGACTCCCTCAGCATGTTCACATTTTAAGCCCTTCTCTCTTCAGAATGGACGCTGTTAGGCATCTTACATCATCAAATCAATGCAGCGTCTCCTAAGCTACCTCTGAGAAACAGGGAGCCCAAAGTGAGACCTATACCACTTTCCCTGTCAGGTACCACGTGCTACCTGCCCACTCTGGTGACAGGGCTGGGATTTCAGGACTGGACCTCAGAGTCGAAGGCTCTGATGTGGAAGGGTTGGGTTAGGTCTGGAAAAGGTAGGAGGGCAACACTACCTATTCCTGTTATCTTGGATACAAGCAAGTGCCAATTAAAGAGCTAAAATCCCATCCTGTGCAGGATGCTAGCCTGATCCCAGTACTTTCCCTCCACTCAACTCTGGTACTTTCCCATTCAGTGGAGAAGTAAGAAGTCTGATGTGCCAATCAAAGGTTCAAAGGGGCCTTCCATGCCTCCCAACAGCTACAATGTACTACAATACCTGTAAAACAATACAGAGGCTGTCCTGCTTCAGCCAAGGAGAGTACAGGCTAAGGACTAACACCATTCATTCATTCATTCATTCATTCATTCAAGCATTTGTAAGTCTGGTATGCATCTAGAATGTAACTCTGTGTGAAGACTGTAATTCTTTCTCTCTGGGACCTGGCCTATGATTTCCCTGCTCCAGTACCTGACTCTCTCCAGGGGGTATGTAAAAACTCTAAGCACAGTTTTACTTTTGAAAACACTCAGGAGAGCTTGCTACTTTCACTAGTGTGACCTGAGGGGCGGGGCACAAGGGAACCAAGCTCCCAACACCCCTACTCAGGAATGGTGCCTGAACTTCATGAACAGGGCCCGGAGCCTTCTGGATAACGATTGCCCATACTTTGGAAAAGATTCATTCTTGGGTATTGCCTAAAAGTTTTTGTGAAGTCAGGCCACCTCCCTAGTCCCTGCCTCTGCCTGCCAAAAGAGCTCTGGCCTCCAGTCCCTGAGCCGGAGACGACCAATGACTGGTCCCACTGGTTCCCCAATTAGGCATGGAGCCAGAAGCAGCCCCGGTGGGGAGAGCTGGGCTCCAGTGCAGCAGCAGTAACAGCATTTTCCACTCCAGCACAAAGCTGGGCCGGAGGCCCTGAAGGGAGCTGAGGTCTGGCAGCTGGAGCTTCCCGGGTATTCAAGCATTCCCGGCAGATGAAGTCATCTGAGATACAAAGCCCTTGGCAATCTGAGCCAAATGATGCAATTGCATTCCCCTTCTCCGGTCCCCAGTACATAGGAACCATTCAACAGGTACCGAGTGGAATTTGGAGTTACTGTTTTCTTTGGCTCTGGGGTGGCATCCCTTATCTGCATTAGGACCCGTTTCCTTTCCCTCGCTGAGGAAATCGGGCATTACTTCAAGGAAGTGCCCATCAGAAGTTCCAAGTGGGTCAGCTGCCATGGGAACTGTTACCGGCACCGCAGTGAAAGGCTATCTCATCACTCGGGAAACCTGATGGAACCTCTCGACTAATTTCTTTAGAGCTTGGCAGTCCAACACTCTATGGCCAGCAGCAGTGGCCCCACATGTGTCCTTGGAAATCAGAGGTCAGCCTCCAGTAGGAAAAAACAGCCTCAGAAACTTCCTTTGATGCGGCCATTAGAGAGAGTGGATGACAGTAATCTACGCTGCCTGGACACATTACAGTAATGCTTTCTAGCGCAAAGGAGAAACACCCCTCCAAGCTTTTGAAAGAGGGAAATGGGCTTGAATCCTTGCCAGTCTTATGGTGTGGTTGTTTGTGACAGGTTTACATCTGATAGGAGATCTTAGGCAGAGAATAAGTAGCCAGTTCATGTCCGGCATGGCCCATGTTGACAAGCGAAAGTTAAAAAATAAAAAATCAAGGAAACTCTATCCTTGGTAACAGGATGAACCCCAGGAAACAGCTTCGCTCCTCTGAGTCGGCTTCACAATTTAATCTGTAAGGTTCTGGAGCCAGTTTTGAAAATCCCTCTTTTCACTCTAAAACTTTAAGGTTCTGAAGTTAACACTTCAACCATTTTACACCTACCCCAGTTTTCTAAGGGTACCAGGGTTTCTTATTCAGCCAACAAATGGGGAACCTCCACACTGCAGAATCCCAATCTAGTTTTACCTGGGACCAAACAGGTACTCACTGTCGGAATCTACTTCCTGCTTTTGAAACTGTTCAAGAAGGTTTTGTGCTCTCCTTTCCGGGTCGGAGCCAGGCATCATCCGTTTGAGATACTCCAGCAGCTTCTGCAGGCAAGGGAAGTGAGGGGGTTCCCGGAAGTCCTCCGCACACTGGTCAAGCCAGGCCCGCAGGATGGAGGCAATAGCACTGGGAAGGAGAAATGGAGAGCCACTGAATCCGGACGCCTGTGGGACCCAGAACAAGCACTGGACACCACAGTCCGTAGCTGAAGGGAGTTGGGGGGGGGGAGGATTGGTAATGTTTTGTTGTTAGAAAAATCCATCCAAGGCAGACAAATGTGGAGAGGATTTAAAGAGTCCCAAAAGTAGTTTTCAAGTAATCTGAACACAATCCACTAAATGTGGATTTGCTCAAATTAAAGACCATAAAACTAGGCTGTCAAGATGATGCAGTGAGTAAAGCATTTTCTACCAAGCCTGATAAACTGAATAAATAAATAGAAATAATAAGTAAATAAATAGAAAATAATAATAATAAAATAATTTTTATTTATAAGCAGAAAACTAATCATATTGATATTTTAGGAGATACCTGGATACCATTAGGCCAGAATTCTGTCTGTGTTTGGGGGGTAATGAGTAAGTCTAATCTTACAAACGTAACTAGGGCTTCAGCACAAGCACAAACATTTCCTCATGAAGTTATCCCTTCGTTTCTCAAATTACAATGAGAAGTCATGTCAGGAACTATGGATGGAGAAGTTAGGGCCTCTGAAAGATTAAAGGAAAAAAAAAGGAACAAAAAAACCCCCAAAACTTGATAAGCAACACTGTTTCTTCTGATGGACTCACCAAGGTACACCAGGTGCCAGAGCTCAGAGACAGCCAGGGTCATTTTGGGTACCAGGCATGCTACAGACAAATCCCAAGGAACACAGGATGTTGCCTTTAAGTTGGGGACAGCTCCTCCCTTGAGAGCAGAGTCAGAGCAATGATGAAGGGGTCACCTGTTTGGAGTATTCCAGGCTTCATATTCAAAGAAGACTCCACAGGCACTTTGGAGTCAGATCCATGCCAGGCTGAGTCCCTTTTCCAAAATCAGATACTCTGCCTCCCTAACAACACAAGCTCACAGCAAAGACTGTCCCCAATGCTGGCTGGAGAAGATGCCAGGAGGAACCAGAGCATCTGCGGCATCCCAAGGCAGAGAAATCACATTTAGTCTTTAGCTACACAGACAAAACTCTTTCACCTACAAAAGTGTGTGTGTAGGTCAGAGATTAATCTCCAATGTCACTCCTCAGGAGTCATCTACCTGATTTGAGATGGGTCTCTTACTGGGACCTGTGGGTCACCATCAGGCTAGACCAGCTGGCCAGCAGGCTCTAGAAACCCTCTTGTCTCTGCTTCCCCAACATTGGGATGATAGATATATTTCACCATGCCCAACTTCTTTTTAAAAAACCATGGTGCTAGGGATCCACCCAGGTCCTAATGCTTGTGCAGCAAGCATCTCACAGACTGGGCCATCCCTCCAGAACCACAAAGTGTTCTTTAGAGGGTTTGGATTGTAACTCAGTGGTACTGTATTTGTCTAACATGCACAAGGCATGTTTGGGTTTGATCCACAGAATCACAAAAAAAGGAAAGCTACTGTACTTCACACAAAGTGTTTATATAATCAAACACTAGAGTAGAAGTTACCCTCCACTGTGCAGAGCTACAGCCAGCTGTCACAGTGTCTTAACTTCAATCCTGTAAACTCATACCAAAGAGCTGAAGTGCAGTCAAGGCATGCCTCCCACAAAAACCCACTTAACACCTAGCTTTGGGGCAGGAACATCGGCACACTGACCGCTTCCCTACTGTGTTCACCACTGGTTCACTGCCACAGACATTACGGCATCTGGAATTGCTAATATTCAATCATCTACACGAAACCAATGACATTAAACTATCACAATAATAGAAATAATTCAATCCTCTAAATCTTTAAGTTACATAAAATTTGACAAAAACTTTATTTTCCCTCCAGAAAGTGGACAGAAAGTAACTTGGGTTTTGGATTAAAATTGAAAACATGAGCTGGGCATAGTAGCATACACACCTTTAATCCCAGTACTTGGGCGGCAGAGGCAGGTGGATCTCTGTGAGTTTGAGGTCAGCCAGGTCTACAGAGCGAGTTCCAGGACAGCCAGGGCTACATAGTAAGACTCTATCTAAGGAAGGAAGGAAGGAAGGAAGGAAGGAAGGAAGGAAGGAAGGAAGGAAATATGAGTACAGTGAACTCAATGGCTTCATATTTTGAGGGCCCTCATACTATATTAACTATTGCTCCATTTTTGTTATCAAACTTAAATATCATAGTTTTCAACATTTATCAGCAGTTAATATTCCAGGAGTCCACTAACTGGACTTAGTAGGATATTAAAGAACAAAAGGAGAGTATTAAAAAGCCAGAGGAGTATGGGCTGGGAAGGGGAGACAGGAGGGTGGATATGATAAAGACACAGTATATACATGTATAAACTGTCAAAGAATAACTAAAAGAAAAAATCAAGTTATCATCTAATGCTTAATTTTTATAACAAAAATATAATTTGTGAGTGATTTCCCTTCCTTTGGATAAGCAGTAAGCCCAGAACCACGAGGGGTACATAGTTGGGATGACACCAGAACACAGAAAACCTGACCTTTGCATACATCAGCTAGAGTCTTACAGAAGAACACTTCTGTGGTTCTTAAAATAAAGGAGAACTGATCATGACTCCCTTCCCATTTCAGTGAGAATACAGTCTTCCAATGAGACTGATGAAAACCACAGACACACAGACACACAGACACACAGACACAGACACACAGACACAGACACACACACACACACACACACACACACACACACACACACACACGGCAATTTCACATCACACAACAGAAGTCAAAAGATCTAACCATGAGGTGAAACTTGCCTATAACTCCAGGACTCTGGAGGCTGAGGCAGGAGGGCTGCCTGGGTTTCAGGTCAGCCTGGGTTACAGAATGAAATCTTTTCTCAACAATACAAAAAGGAGGGGTCCGGTGAAAGAAAGGAAAGGGAAATAAAGAAAAGAAAAAAATCTTATGGGTATGTCAGTGATATTACCATATCAATTACTGCCTAACTGATAGTAATTGCTTATTTTAAAATTATAAGATTGTAAAATAGTAATTCTCACAAATCTACATAAACTAAAAAGCAAAATATCTACTTCACTTTCCATCCCCGATTCCAACCCCATGATTTGTTACTTGTGTATAGTATATACTTCCAGGCATTTCTGTGGCTGTACACACATGTTCAGTATACATGATATGCAAATATAAATCAACGTTTTTTCCACTTATCAGTTTGTTACAGACACTTCTCTAGTCACCGCCTCTAGACTATCTTATGGTTTCTCATGAACACTGTGTCCTGCTGCATGGGTACACCTCTAAGAATCTAAGGATTCTTCCTCTGGCAGGCAGTTATTTAAATAATTTCATGTTTTTGTGATTGTAAACAATTATAAGATGCATGTCTTGGTTTATGTCTGTGGACATTTGTGAGTAGTTCCCCAAAGCATATTATGTAGTCAGTGTCCAAGAAAAGTCACAGATTCAGAAGAGCCACAAAAAGAGTAACCTTGGGGTGACCTTGATCCCTATGAGACTCATCCCCATCCTGTCTGTAGTCTAACACTTTTTTTTTTTTTTTTGGTTTTTCGAGACAGGGTTTCTCTGTGTAGCTTTGCGCCTTTCCTGGAACTCACTTGGTAGCCCAGGCTGGCCTCGAACTCACAGAGATCCGCCTACCTCTGCCTCCCGAGTGCTGGGATTAAAGGCGTGCGCCACCACCGCCCAGCAGTCTAACACTTTTAACTCACTATGGTGAGTTCCTCATCTATCTGCTCTAACAATGACCTTGCTATGGCCTAGCCTAAGGAGGTGTTGAGGGTCCACTGTGATCTTAGACAGGAAAAGCATTTTCACAGAAAAGAGGAATAAAGGAGGAGGAGGAGGAAGTCAGAGAACAGCAGAGACAGCATAACTAAACACAAGCAGACCCTTGCCCTCCGTCAGCAGTGCTCCTCCGTGTGCCAGGGAAGGAGGCTTTCTGGAAAGGCCTGGACCCTTGCCCGAGGCTCACAGTGGCCTTATGTTTGCCAGGCCTGGGAAGAAACTTTCCATTCTCGATAGAACAAGCAGTAGATACAAATGTGGGGCTGTTAGATTCCGAGAAGGAAAGTGACATGGCACATGTGACAGAGGAAAGGGGACAGCAGCTTTTCTATCATCCCTGCCTGGCTCCACACACCTCCAGGCTCCACCTCACAGGACTGAACGGGAAGATTAGAGAACCTGGAAGGGGGACCCCGGCTGCAGCCGCAACTGCACAGAAAAGTGTGTCTGTTCATCTGGAGAAGTCACTCGGCCCTGTGCACAGAACAAGAAGGGGCGGAGAGAAGAGAAAACACAATTCCGCAGCAGCAGGACCACCTGTCAACTGGGAGAGTTTGCTCACTCAGTCTCACTGACCCCTAACTGGAGAAGGGACAGGAAACACCGGCATCTCTCTGACACTGATCAGTTGTGATTTCAAATGACACATCAATGGGACCTTCTGAGATACATCAGGAGAGACCTAACTGATAATATGATTACGATGACCTACCAAAAGTCACAGAAGGATGGGACCGAAAAGGATAAATGGCTTGGTGAGATCAACTCATGGAAGTCAACTTAGAATTTGCCACCAATCATAGAGACAAACTGAGCCTCAACATTTGTGACCCCACACCCGCTGGAAGAAGGTCATAGCTTTGAACTAATTCTGCACATGCACTTGTGACCACAAGCACATACAAACACACACACATGCACACACACACACACCCAAAGGACACACTAAGACACAGCAATTCAGAGGCATCCAAACTAGAGTATTACCCAGAAGACACAGTCTTTAATAATGTGTGAAAACTGGAGTACTGAGACCAGGTGGGAAGCCTGAGATGTGCCACAGTCTACTTTCAAGAGAACACTGATACCTCTTTTCCAAAGCAACTCTTTGGTGGGTTCCAGAGCAGGACTCCTCTGTCCTAAAAGGAGGTGTGACTCTAAGTAGACATGCCAGATGGGTGGCCAGCAATAACAGCCAACCCTGATGGCAGAGGACTACCAGAGTGGCGCTTCCCACCTCGGGCATTCTTGGCAAGAATCACCTTCCCTGCCTACTGCAAAAGCCTATGGGGAAGGAACACACATGATCAGATGCCCATGTGTGGAGCCTGCTAAGGTCAAGTCGAAGGCTTTTCCTTCCAGGAGAGACCCCAGGGAGAATCAACGTGACTAACTAAGCTAGCATTACTGAGCGCTCTTTATTTTCCATATCCACTTACTAACTATGAGGTAAATGTCACAATAGGGGGTCCAGGGACCTTTAGAGGGAACCTGGTCAAAGCTTCAGGAGGGTCTCCCTAGGGGCTGAGATCTTAAGGATAAGGAGGAATCAGTGGCATGGAAACTGAAGCAACACTATAAGCAAAGGTCTTGAGGTGAGAGAGCCGAACAATGAGTGGGCTTGAGCATAGTTTAACGAAAGAACAGGAAGAGACGGGAAGAGCGCGGCACAGTGGCACATGCCATGTCAGGTGACAGAGGCTTTGTCCACCAACTTCTCAGGAAGGATAGGTCGTACCTGGTAACACCTGGCTAGCAAGGTGCCTTGGTAGAGGAGCATGGGAAAATAATTCCAACTTCCCAGTCACCAGGGTGGGGGGCGGCAACCCACAGGGTACCACAGCAGCCGCTGTATAGAGGACTCATGGGGACCACAGCAGCCG
>CABHPR010127301.1:0-19588 GCA_902168415.1 Peromyscus melanophrys | reverse complement strand
TTATCCTCAGTGGCCAAAAAAGAAGAAGTAAAGCAACATCGTTATGGATTGAACTGATGAGTGGGTGGAGCCTTGGGGAGGTATGTGGGCAGTCATTTCTGGGCTGTGTATCTGCGTGACCTGTTCCTCTCTGCCTCCCGAGGCCCTCCTCTAGAGCTGTGTCATCCACTCACCACCATAAAGGAATCTTCCTGCTGAACATGGCTCTGTGTCGGCTCTTTTTTGCTCTCGTATCTCTTTTCTAGTTGATAGACGGTGGCTAGCAGCACAGAAGACATGCCTAAGGAAGGTAATGCTTTTCATGCAGTACTTCATCTTATTATTCGGACAGGAGCCTTTTTAGAACATAGGTACCATAAGACCATTTATACACACACACACACACACACACACACACACACACACACACACACACACTTAAGATGGAAAGTCTTCTGATATGTCAGGCTGGTCTTGAACTCAAGAGCTCAAGAGATCCTTCTGCCTCAGCTTCCCAAGTAGCTGGGACTTCAAAAGTGTGTCACCGCACTAAGCTTAGAGTGGGTTTTAGCCAACCTCCTAACAGTTGACAGTCTCCCCCAGTCCCCCCCCCCCCAGGTTTCATGTACGCCACGCGCGAACTCTAACCTCTGCTCATCCTTGCCTCCACCTTCCAAGTGCTCAGATTACAGGTGTGCACCACCATGCCTGGTTTGTGTGGCGTTGGCTTTCCTGCACGCCAGACAAGCACTCTCCCAATTGAACTACATCCCTCATCCTCATTTTCCAGGTCAGTGTCTAGCATGCTCCACATTAGTTTGCCAAGTGGGGCCTGATCTTTATGATTGCTGTAATATCTCTTCACTTAGAGAAGGCAAATTATGGTCTTGGAATTCTTAGTAGTGACCAGAGGGCTCTGTAAGTTCTTCCTCAGACTGTCACGGAGGGACAGCTGCAGCCAGGCCAGATGAGGCTGGCTTGCTGAGTTAGGTGGTTTGTAACTTGGTGTGGTTTGGGCACTACTCCTTATGTGTAACTTGGATGTTTTAAACATGTCAGTGATCGGTGGAGGCAGTGGAGATGTCTGTGGTGCTGGGCCTCAGTGGGTCTTGTATGTCCTAGGCATGTGCTTACCACTTCAATGCCTGTGTATTGTAATTTCCAAAACTGTATAGTGGAAATTAATGAGGCAATTCCACGTAGTTACCTGATAGTCAGAAGAGGTTTATTTTGGGTAAACTTGCAGCAAGCAAAGGGATCAGTTACAGGATCCAGGAGAGGCGAGGCGCAGTCCAATGCGGTTCTCAGGAGAACTCTGACTTGGTCTGCAGTCCAGCATCCAGCATCCAGGATCACGAGGTAGCCAAGAGAGCAAGCACGTTCGAATCTCAGGTCTTAAGGGGTCCCTGTCTCGGCCACGCCCCGGGCAGGGCAGGTACCTAGCAGTGTGAAGCACAGACAACCACCCCTACAGCTCTGCTTCCTGCCGTGTCACCCATCACGTCCCTCTGTGACTGCTGACACTATGATCTGCAGTTTTTCCTCCCCGACTCTTCCTTCATCTTCATTTTTTCCTGCTCCTTCTCCTCTATATTTTGGGAGGGCTTGGGGAAGAGAGATGAAAATTGGCTGTATAAGAACCTGTTCTTTCATTGCTGGGGTGCTTGAATGTGAACCCCACTAACGACGAGGTGGGGTCATTTCTAGCACCCATTTCAGGCTCTTACAGAAATCTCACAGGAAAATCTGCAAACCTTTTTCTTCATGCTGTTCAGTCCAGTGGAGGAGAGGAAGTTCACTGGCTAAAAGGGGCTCTTGGCCAAAAAAAAAAAAAAAAAAAAGTTATATATATATATATATATTGAATCCCAGCCTCAGCTAGGGAGGGGGTAGCTAGCTAAATGCAGGCTGAAAATGGGGCCTGGAGAAATTTCCTCAACTGTCAAACCTATGGGCTTGGTTAATTTTCTCCAGCTGGATGCCGCAAATCTAGCCAGCACCCTGATTAAGAAACAGCATGGCTGTCCTCCAGGAACACCTTGTCCCTCTCCTCTCAGAGAACTCTCCTGGCACCATTTGCACAGGTCACTTCCTCACTAGGTCCTTCATACAGGCTTTAAATAACTGCACAGAACCGTGAAGACGGTTGTTCAGCATGAGCACTGGGATTCCAGGAGGTCTCCTAAGTCATTCTAAGCGGTTTCCTAAGCAGTGGCTGCTGGGATCCTTAGCTCTCTCCGCTTTCTCAGCGGGTAGGCTTATTGGGAGTTGGAAAACAACCATTGAGTTGCCTGTGGCACTGCTGGGCATTGTGTGAGCTTTGGCCATGGTGCCAACGGCCTGGAAGGTAGGCGTTGGTGCTCATGGTTTACAGCTGCTGCCTGTGGGTTCAGGTTCGGAAGTGCAGAGCCACCTGGTGTCGGCATCCAATCCCTTCGAGGTGCCAAAGCGCTTCTCTGTTTTCCTTCCCTTCCTTCCCTTTCCCGGGTTGTGCATTCTGCCTTTCCAGTAAGGTCAGTACCTTTTCCTTAAGCAGAATGTTTACAAGCTGCTCTCCATTATGATCAGGGCTTGGCGGTCTAACCTCCCCCTTTGTTCTGAGGCTCATGGCACGTGACAACAGTAATACTTCTCTGTGCCAGCACCTGGCTCAGAGGTTATACAGATTGTTCTAGTTGGGAACACAGAGCCAGGTTCACAGGTGTTAAAAAAAAAAGTCCTGTCGAAAAGGTAATTGTGCAACCGTGTTTGCTTTTCCAACACTGGAATCATCTTCAGGGAGGCAATTGAATCTGTGCCTGTAGCTTGCATATTCTCACTAATGGCACTGGTTTCAGTTACTGTTTATAATGTACACTGTATATAATCCACCCTTGTTGAGCGTCTGCTGCCGCATTCCCTCATGTATTTGTCATAGATCCAGGTACTGCATGTGCCCAGAGCAGTCAGATGGGTTGTAGTCAACAGAACACTCGTTGCTTGGTGCTGAGCGATCTCAGCCACTGCCATGCTTTACACTGCTCCTTTCTCCCGACACCCCCATCCTCACAAGTCTGTGAACAAGAGCCTGTATTTCCCAGGCTGCTGTAGTCTATCACCTTGTGGCTTTGCTCAGGTTATGGCCTCTGAAGAGGACAGTTTAGAATTGCAACAGCTTTTTACCTGAAGCCAGTGCCTCCTGCTAGTTGAGGACATGCTGTACCACTGAGCCTGGACCCTGGTTTCTTCATCTGTAAGATGACATTGATGTAAATTACACTATTCCATCTTCTTTATGAATTGTTACAAGGATCAAATAAAATGTGAGATAGAATAGTAGATAGGTGATATTCTCTATATAAGTGATATTAGGACCCCTGGGGGGAAAAGATGAATACTCAGTGGGTAATTGCTTAATTGGGGAACATTGTGCCTAACGGATATTTTTGACACAAATAGAATAGTCATTAGGTCGTAGAGAGCTGTGTTCCAATAAAGGCCACGGCCTCTGGTCACAGATACTCATAGTCCCAACAGGAACGGAGCCAGAGGACCATCAATCCCACCCCACTGCTCCGTTGCCCTCTGCTTTCCCACTGAGTGCTGGGGACAGGGAGGCTGGAGAGGTCGAGAGCAGCCTCATGGAGCATGAGCAGAGCAGGGCAGAGCGGTGTAGGAGGGCAACCTGAAGGTCTCCAGCAAGCTAGTGAGGCTGGTCTTAGGGTCTCTTTCTCCCACTGGCCAGCTCAGTAGGGATTTCCTTGGGCAATCTGATGCTTCACCAGCTTAAGGGATCAAGATCTGAATCAGATGCAGAAACATCACACATGCTTCTTTTACTTTATTGGTTGGTAGAAAGGATTTTAACGCTATAAATATTTCATAAACTGCAGCTCCAAGATTGCAAAAAAGTCAAAGCCAAATTTGGCCTTAGGCTTTAGAGCTGACTGACATTCAAGTCACTGTAACAGAAGCGGCTGTCCCTTACATCCTGAATACTCCTCAAGAAAGGCGTGTTCAGGACTGTTTAGAGTCACAGCATTCGAAGAGATCTGCTGTCCCTTCCAATGCCTGTGCATGGTAACAGAAGAATCCAGGACTTATTGGCACCGTCTGAGAAGGCAACATAAAATGGCTTCAATGCTGGCCCTGAATCCGCAGACACAAAGCCATGGTCTGCTGCTCCCTCTGCACCCGATGCCTTTCTCCAGGGTAGATGCAGCAGCTCTTCCTGGGGCTGCAGCGCTGACCACTCAGGTCGTCTCCACCACTGGATGGTTCCTGGTGTCAGCAGTAGCTTTAATTAATTTTGCTTTGCCAGAGTCTGCTTTGCCAATGAAGGGGGGAAATGTCTATGGAATTCAATAGGAAAAGCCAAGAAGTACCTCCTAGGAAAAGGCCTTTCGTGCCCCGAACCCACAATTTAACTGCCACTTTGCTGAACTTATTCCACATAAACTACTTGGAAAAAAAATTGTATTTTTTGTTTTATGTATATGGGTGTTTTGCCTGCATGTTATGTCTGTACCACATGCATGCCTGGTGCCAAGACCAGAAGAGGGTGTTGGATTCTCTGGAACTGGAAATGAAGACGGCTGTGAGCTGCCATGTATGTGATGGGAATCGAACCTGGTCCTCTGGAAGAGCAGCCAATGCTCTTAACAGCTGAGTCATTATCCAGCACCCCCATGTCAACCACTTTGCACTGCCCTCAAGCTGAAGAACACCATCTGAATACATCAGGCGCCACTTAAAAAGTCCTCGTTAGAAACTGAAGGAAGCTGCCATTCACTCCCACCTGCCTTCCTCCAGATTGCCTGGATACAATGAGCTGTAGGAAAAACAGTAAAGGTCCTGCTGGACAGCCATAAGCAGCCCTGGGGCTCCCTGGGGGCCCCCAAGTCGAGGAGAAAAGGCCACACTGGGAATGTTGGCTTTGGAGGTGGGGTATGGGGAAGGTATGGTTCTGAGCAGGTGGGCATCATGGAGGCTCCAGATTCTTGTGTAGCAGTCTTGGCCCACTAAGAAAGAGGGAAGACGACACAGAGGTTAGAGAATGCAAAGGAAAGTTATGGCATGTAGACAAGGCTTCTTAGGACCTCCCAGGACCAAACACAAACCCACTGGTGGAAGGTATTTCTGCTAATATATTTCTTAAAATTAAGACCGTGAGTTGGGCTGTTGCTCCAGAACCCTAACTAGCCGCAGCTGTTCAAAGTGACAAGGATGAACTGGCTGGCTGTGACACAGCAGTGGCTCAGTCGGCACCCTGGCTCACGGGCAGGGACTCTTCTCAAGTGGGAGTCTAGCTGATCTAGATGCCAGGCAGCTGGGTTCCTTTTGATGAACTAGCCAGGAAGATCTCTCAACTTTGTTACATCCTGGCAGAGCAGATGCCAGCTATTTCTGGTTGGAGTTAAAGTCTGCAGGACTCCTAGTTCTGAGGAATGTGGCACGCGACACCATGGGTTGGGACAGCCCAGATGCTCCGTGCTCCTAGAGGTCTGGGGGTTTCAGCAATCAGATTTCAGCTGAGTACTTGGTGACCGCAGGCCCATACTTGGAGCACGGGGTTTGCTGCTGCAGCTGTGCAGACCCCGTGCCTGCCTCTCAGCACGGCTCATCTTTTGCCTGCTATCCAGCACATGGAAACTCTTGAGAGACTCAGGACCGTCACTAGAGAAGCAAGCCCAGTGCTGGCCTTGAAGACGCTTGAGTACAGCTAAAGCTCCAGCGCAGTATCGCTGCTTGGTCCCCCAGGATTCTAACAGGGAATGAGTACTGTCTGTACATGGGAGGCCTCAGGAAGACCGAGAACACATCAAGGGCCGACTGTTCCATGTGTAGAGACACTGATTTTTGTGTTGTAGCCTGGAAATAGTACGATCTGTAGTTACTTTAATTCCCTCGGGGCTCAGTGGCCAGATAGCTGCTGCTGCTCCTCTGTAGATCATGGGTAATGTTAAAGGGCCAGGATCCAAGCACTTCAGTACCCTTAATTTCTCAGCATCCTCTGAAGGGAATGTGAGCAGAATGGGCAGCTTTTAGGTAATATTGGTGCCTGATGGAATCCTGTGACTCCAAGAGGCCTGACCTCCAATCCAACTCCGTCCCCAGCTGCTGTATTGATGTTCATCACCTGCCTGTTTCTGAGGTGATGCTGGCAGTGGCCCAGAATTCCCATTATTTAGCCCTAGTCTGACCACCTTTTCCCTCTGCTGTGTAGGATGTGAGAGCCCTCACAGGCAGCATTTGATGGACGGACCTCCCCTTCCCCACACACCTGCCACCAGGATCCCTTCCTCCTCATGCAGATGCAGGGGCAGGTAGGCATACTCATTCACATGACCTTCATACTGCCGCACACAGTTGGTGGCCCTCAGGTCCCACAGCTTGATCTGGGGGAAGAAGCACAAAGGGTTACTTAGGAAGGGTCTAGCAGGAACTCAGTGACTACCAGGTATGAAGCTGGAAGGGTGGAGTGATCTCCAGTGGCCTTTTCTGGTTATGGAGACTGCCGTTAACTCCTGAAGTTGAGTCCATCAAAATCACAGACCCAGAGGACCTTCTGCACGTCTATCTAGGCAAGATTAAGCTCATGTGAAGTATCAAAAGAACTTCAAGATAGCCCCTACCCTGGTGTCTTGGTACCAGGGTCTCTTACAGGCCTGCATCCTACCATTCTGAGGCCTGAAGTCAGGATCTCCTACCTTTCCAGCCATGTCTGAGGCCATCAGGTATTGCTCCTCCTTGAGGACACGCACAGAGGTCACTGCTGAGTCATGGAAGATGCGGGTGGCCTTCCAGCCCTTGGCTTGACTTGGAGAACGTAGGTCAATGGCAAAGATCTCCCCAGAACGACAGCCATTAAAAAGTAAGGGAGTCTGTGGAGAGAGGGGCAGCACCCAGATTTTACCACTGGCCCCTAAGAATGGAAGGGTATGCCCTGGCATTAGGGTTGGTATGAGTTTGGGTCCCAGTGGAGTTAGAAGGAAGTCTGAGTTCTTGTAAGAGGTTGAAAACATGGACCCTGTGTGTCCTCTAGCATCCACCTTGTGGTGAGCTTGTAGGTGCTTAGAGAGAGCACCACTGTCCCCTTAGGCTTCTTTACTTTCTTTTTTTTGAGACAAGGTTTCTCTGTGTAGCACTGACTGTCCTAGAACTCGCTCTGTAGACCAGGCTGGCCTTGAACTCAGAGATCCACCAGTTCAAGGCAGAGATTCCTCAAGATTCTGTCTCAAGGAAACGAAACCAAATCAAAACGAAACAACTAACCAATAAAAATCCCAAACAAACAGACAAAGTGCCCACTGACGGTTCCCGCGCTTTTCTTCTTGTAGAAGAGGCAGCAGCCCAGATGCTACACCAGGGAAATCCAGTTCCACTCCCACAATCATTTCACTGTGGGGACATTCTGTTATACCGTTCCCGATCCAACCAACCTTGACTGCAAATTGCTGAGCCAGGACATCACTGTTGGTCCCATATGACTGCCGGTGTCCTGTCACTGCGTTGGTCAGTAAGACCCTCCGAGACAAACCTGGCGGAGACAAGAAATGGGTCCCTGAGACCAGGGATGCTGGCAGTCTGGGGAAAGGATGCTGGGTGGACCTCCAGGTCTGTGGAGTTCTTTACTTCACACCTAGGGATGTGGCCATGGCTCACCGGTACTGAAGCAGTTATTTGCCTGGATGTTCAGGGACCAGGCACAAGACCAGGCACCAGGGATCTGGAAACTGCAGAGCATGCCAGGCTGGTCGGTACCTGCTAAGAGAAACAAAGGAAAACCGGGCAGCCTTCTAGGCCCAGCTCCATGTTACCAGGCGAGCAACCACCAGATCTGGGACACCACTGGGAAAAGGTGTGGTTTAGATGTCTCCCAGAGTGCATATCTGCAACAACCCTCAAGTCCTACGATGATGCACTTCAGAGATGGAGCCTTTGGGAAGTGACCAGGATTTGATGAGGTCATGCAGATGGGCCTCCAACGTGGCAATGGTGGATTTTCAACAGAATGACATCAGCATTAATGGGTTGCCCTCCCCAGAGTCTGGCGTATGCTGCTGGAATTCCCAGCCTCCAGGACTCTAGGACCAAGACAAGGACCTTTACTGGATTCTGTGGTAACTAGAGAATGACTTAGGAGGGACGTCTGCTCAAGGAGCAACTTGTGTTCCCGGTGCAGACTGTGGCATTCACAGTGCTAACACTGTTCCAGGGCCGTGTGGGGTCACAGGGACTGTGGTTTCAGTCCTGGTCCCAATACCAACAGCCTGCTCAAGTCAAACACTGAAACTATGAACTGAGAGAACATCTCAAGGGAGAACCAGCCTGTGCCCACCACTAAGACGGGCCAGTACCCCAGAAGCCTCCCCCACATCCTTTCCAATTTCTACTTGCACTTCGTATAGTTCCCTAAGGGAATTAATAACAAGACTCTTAGCACTAAAAAGCTAGTTTTGTGGGGCAAAATTTGACTGGCTCTTTACCTCAGTTTCCTTGTCTGTAAAGTGGTAAGATATATACTCCACAAGTTTGTTGGGCAGTGAGATGCCAACAGGGCTCAATGTTCACAGCCTCATCTACTTCCAGGAAGAACCTGCTGGGGTAGGTATGGCCTCCATCTTCCAGAGGTCAAGCAGTGTGCTTGAACATGGGAACGGAGTAGCTGTGTTTTGGGCCAGCTCTGCCTGACGTCTGCAAACCACATGCAGAAGTCTGCCAGAAGGAGCAGTCAGATTGCTTCCAGCCAGCCAGCACGCCTACCACACTTGGGAGCTTAACCAGTGCCTTCTGAATAATCGCTACAGGCAGCTCAGACCAATGTTTTGATGTCTTGTACTGGCTAGTCATGTGCACTTTGCTCTGGTTGCTGAAATGACCTCAAAGGGTTTATAAAAAACAGCCAACTCTAAAATGCAGTGATCCAGGGCAGACTTTGGGAACCCTCCCACAGTGCTGAACTGGGGTCGGCCAGCTTCTGGCACCCATGTCTTCATGGTCCCCCCGGGAGACAGAGGACACAGGCCTTCCTCAAAGACAAAGGAAAGGACTCCATAGTACCTTGGTGACTACTGACAAACAGTGATGCTGGGAGCAGGGTGGCACAGCCTGGTGTCTCTGCAAGGCCCATGAGGCACAGGCTGCAAAAATCTGTTAAGGAAAGCCAGGTACGGACAGGGCCCTCGTCTGGGAGAAGAATGGCCGTCAGTATCTTTCAGGAAATGATAAAATACAAAGGAGAGTGGGGAGTCCAGATACAACACTTTTACATCCAGGTTCAGTTTCTTCAGGAACATAATGTCACACACACAGCTAAAAGCTTTTGGTCCCTTTCAATCTGTTTCCTGTCTTCTACCAGAGAACTAGGGTTTTCAAAGTGAAGTGAGTTTGTTGAGGCCCTGGAATAACATGTCTGCACATGTATTTGCCTGTGCATGTGATGAAGAAAGTCTCAAGTTCAATGACAGCACATAGGCTTAAGAACTCATTAGTTATGGATTGAACCAGTGATAAGTGTCATGAACGTGTGTTAAACAAATCTTACACAGAAGCCCAGGCCCCATCACAGCAGACTACTGTGTCCCTAGAGAAGAGCCCCGAAACCAGTGTTCTAAAGGCACAGGTCTGGGATTACAGTCTTGTGCGCAGTGTCAAAGTACTCCCCTCTGCCTTCTTCGGTGTTCCCCCAATCTCTGCTTTCTCACGCCACCTCACAACTGGCTACCTTGACTCTTTCACCAAAGCACTGACTGCCCTGGCGGAGATGATGGGTCAGTGTGGTGACCCAAGAGCCCGAGACTGTATGTCAGTGGTGGAGCAGGTGGGGTCTGGAGTCAGACTTCCTAGGGTCCAATGCGGTCTCTAGCAGTTACACATCAAGTCCCAGCTGTCTGGCACACAGCAACTTCATCAGCATCCAGGAAACAGCCACCTCTGCACTTCAGTTGCTTATGGAGACTCCCTGCTATGGACCTGGTGTAGTCTGTGTCCAAAACGTGAGCCAAGGGTGCAGAACAGTCTACCCCTCTGCCATCTCCACAGATGCTTGGGTCCATACCAGGGCGTGGTTATCCACTACACCTATTCACCTGCCAAAGGATACAGGATGTGGGAATCCAAGTGACTGAGTGAGGCCCAGCACACAGAGTTCACCTGGAGAGGGAGTGGGACGAGAGAAAGATTAGGTCCACTGCCGCTCATGGGAACAACGGTCAATGCTTTTCTTCTAGAAAACAGCTTGTAGGGGCTGGAGAGATGGCTCAGCACTTGCTGCTCTTACAGAGACCCTGAGTTTGGGTCCCAGCACCCAACCTGTAATTCCAGTTCCAGGGGACCCAACAACCTCTCCTGGATGCACAGAGATACATGTGTACATGTATGTGCATGCATGCACATACCTTAAAATTAAAAAAGAAAAGACTTGTAGGGATACAGACACATGACCCTCCACCCCACATGGTGCTGAGACTAAACTCAAAGCTCTGAACATACTAGGCAAGCATTCTACTACTAAGTTACCCTTTAATTCAGAGGTTCTCAACCTGTGGGCTGTGACCCCTTCGGGAGGGTTGTCAAGTGGCCCTTTCACAGGGATCGCATATCAGATATCCTGTATATTAGATAGTTACATTACGATTTTTAACACCAGCAAAATTACAGTTATGAAGTTATCAATGAAATAATTTTATGGTTGGGGGTCACCACAACATAAGGAAATGTATTAAAGGGTCGCAGCATTAGGAAGGTTGACATGTGATTTCTTTCTTTAGGTTTTCTCTTAAAACAGGTTGAAAGAAGCATCCTGAGGGTAGTGGGGCTCCCTGCTCAGACATGTTGGGACCTAAGAGGTACAGGAAGGAAGCAAACTCCAGGCTTCAGTCCTTGCACACCAGCATGCGTCCCATGCTAAGGTATCTGGCACCCCCACACCCCAAGCCAGACCTGAGTTCTCTAACTTACAGGGCCAGGAGACAAGTGTACTCTCAACCAAAGGTGTGCCATGTCTTCCTTCCTTCCTTTCTCTGCCTCCTCTGAGACAGGAGAAAATACAGCTAGGCTCGCCCTGTAGCTCAGGCTAGCCTCAAGCAAAGGGCGACCCTCCAGTCTCAGCCTTCTTGTATACTGAGATTCCAGCTCCCACACCTGGCTCACCCCCATCTACCTTGTGGCTCATGTGCCCCGCTGAGCAGGAAGTCACAGCCTCTTAGATGCAGTTTAAAGGCTGCTCTTGGTCAGCGAGCACCTGACATTTGTGATGCCCAGGGGCGGACTCCATCCAGGCTGTGACCAACGCAGGCCACACTCCAGGAACCACGCCCCTTCACATCGATTCTGATCCTTTAGAAAGGAATGTCCTGATGGCCAGCAAGCACACGGCCTTGAGGTCGCCCCAACCACCTCAACTAAATTTCTCTCCTGACATAAGATGCTGTGGGCCTTCCTTTTCCTGTGGGCTCTCAGGAACTAACAAGTCATCTGTCCCTTGGGAAGTGAGACAGCTCTTCCTGTATTCTTCACAAAGCTCTTTTCCCTTTCCCTGCTGAATTTAGGCAACTAAGCAGTGTCCTAGGCCCAAATCAACCATGCTGCAAGGCTGGAGAGGCAGGACAGGACATACCTTCCTGTTGGTGAAATACAGGTTTTCGTGCATGTGCACCTTGAATGTGGGGGCCTTCAGACCCTGCAGGTTGATGATGCCGTACTTGGAGCCTCCAATTTTGACATCATTCACTGTGAAGAGGCAGTCACTGCTAGTATCTGCCTGGAGGGAGACAGGCTGTAAGTGATCTCTCGGGCTGAGCCATGTGGCTGCCTAAGCTCCTCTCCATAAGGGACTATGGCAGGGACCTAACTTAGCTCCTGCTCAATGTAGTGATTTCGAGCAAAGCTCAGAGTCTGCCCTGCCATTTCTGAGGCATGGATGAAGATGGTAAAGAGAGGACATGGCCAGGAAGTCTGGTGTCCTTAGTGACTACCTCAGAACTGAGTTTGGGAGGATCTGAACGTTGGCCCAGAGAACTATACCATATGGCCACCATGAAAGCCTCTGTGAGTCCTAGGCCAGCTGCATAGTGAGACCCTGCTGTATTTAATTTACAAATACAATACAGTGCCTGTAATACCAACACTTAGGAAGCTAACTAAAGCAGGAAAACTGAGTTTGAGGCCAGCCTAGGGTACATAGTTCCCTTTTCTCAAAAAGCATTCCCTAAACTTCCCCCAACAGAATTCCAAACAAAACATAACATTGTTATTTCAAACTAAATTTCCATATTTATCTTTTTTTATATGTGCTTGTATGCACAAGTGTACACACACACACACACACACACACACACACACACACACACACACACACGCATGCACATGAAATTCCCCCTACTCTACAAGCTTGAAGAGTTACGTGCGTGGACGAACCTACCAGTGGAGAATCAAATGTGGAAAACTGCCTTCCCAGTCCTCTGGCCATACAAGCCAGCCAGTCCCACGTGATGCTGGTGACGGGAGACTGCTCTACCGAAGGCACGTGCACCAGCAGACTGCCCACGGTGCCAGGGAAGGGGCTGGAAGGACCCACTGCAGCGAAGGATCTGCTGACTCAGACCCCACTCCCATCACAAGGGCTGCAGCAGTGGAGAATCTGAGCCTGACCCCAATACTCCTTTCATGGGTGGGCTCTGCTCGAGACCCAGGAGGCCTCAAGGGTCACTCTGTGGCTTTGGCCTCCCATCCGGCTAGCCGATCACTACTTCCATGGCCTAGTCTCACTCTCCCAGGCTTCCCCCTTGGCCTCCAGGAAGGACGTGGCCTTCCTGGCAAGACATGCACTCAGGAGGCCCATGGAGAGGGGAGGATCCTTCATGTGCAGGGCACACGCTGGCTCCCTGACAATGTCCACAGCCTCTACTGGTGGGCCTTCATTTCCACCCAGCCCAGGTCTCAGTAAACAGAGACCTTCCACTTCCTACAAACGATGTGATGGAAGTCTATAGGGCCCTGCCACTGTGGGAACTATGGACACTGAGCAAAGAAACCACTGTGCTGCGGCTGAGGGCACACGGATGTGTACCACACTGTGCTGCAGCTGAGGGCACACGGATGTGTACCACACTGTGTACCTTTTCAGCTGCACACACCACGGCCAGGGAGAAGACCCAGGCTTTATGTCACGGGACAGGACTGAAGAGTGAGTCACACACACAATCTTAAAACAGCAAAAACTCCCACCAAACCAAAGGGAAGACACCTGTTTTCACAGTAATCAGCTTGTTAGCCAGGCGTAGTGAACACTAGCAATGAGCCAGCAGTGGCAGCCACAACTGAGGACCCACAGACATGTGTCACTCACCAGGATGAAGTTGAACAGGTCACTTGTCAGAGCAGAAGGATCTGAGCTCTGAATCTCTACCTTTCTCCTCTCCATGCAGCTCACCCGAAGCTCATGGGATAAACTGAGGACGGAAACAGAAATAGAGGGAGGGAATGGACACCACAGTCTGATGCCGGGGTGCACGCTTCTAGAACCACCTCTGTGGGAAGATGACTTCTGTTTGTTTTTCAAGACAGGGTTTCTCTGTGGAATAGCCCTGGCTGTCCTGGAACTCACTCTGTAGACCAGGCTGGCCTTGAACTCACAGGGATCCACCTGCCTCTGCCTCCTGAGTGCTGGGATTAAAGGCGTGTGCCATCACCACTGCCCGGCTTTATTTATTTATTTATTTATTTATTTATTTATTTATTTATTTATTTATTTTTAAAGATTTATTTATTTTATGTATATGGTGCTCTATCTGCATGTATACCTACATGCCAGAAGAGGGCATAAGATCCTATTACAGGTGGTTGTGACCCACCATGTGGTTGCTGGGAATTAAACTCAGGACCTCTGGAAGAGCAGCCAGTGCTCTTAACCACTGAGCCATCTCTCCAGCCAAAGATGATTTTTTTTTTTCCCCTGAGACAGGGTTTTTCTGTGTAGCCCTGGCTGTCCTGGAACTCACTTTGTAGACCAGGCTGGTCTCAAACCAGAGGAGGATGATTTAGTTTAGAATCTGCAGGAGGTCATGTCTCAACAACTACTGAAGAAGGGAAACCCCACACTCATCTGTCTCCACATCAGTTCTCACAGAGAACGCTAAGACAATAAACCACTGGGCAGCCCTTCCCCAAACCCAAGATTAGACTCCAGAGGGGTCAGACCCACAGTCAGCTAGTACAAACTTTCTCTTGGGATGACGAGGCTGTGCCTGAGAGATGAACAAGCTGCTGAGGGGCACAGGGTGAACTAGAAGAGTACAGGAGTGGCCCCCCCTCTCCCACCTCACCGCCCCTTTCCTCTTCCAAAGCACGGCTTCCTCTCCAGCTCAGACAGAAGAGCTCTTTCTGCGGAGACCCTCTTCCTTTTTGGGAAGGAAACATAGGAGACTGTGTGCTACCCCTGTGTGGCTGGCCTTCCCTGAAGTGGGCACTGGTCTCCCTCACATACATGGAGAGGTAGCAGAGTGTAGGGGTTAGGATCAGGGGCTGGAGTCCGACAGGTCCTGTTTTTACCTGGAGCAAGTCACTCCACTCTGAACTGCAATTTCCTCTTTAGAAAGTGGGAGGAGTTATCAGCTTATCTTGCCAGATCTAGTCAGAGTCATAACAGCCGTCACAAAAATAATACAATGTTTGGAAATGCTGGGGGACTGACTCAGACACGTGAAGCAAGCATGACTGGACGCTGAGCTACATCCCTGGCCTCCCATCACAAGCATTCTGGTGAAGCGGAGTCCATACACACTCATTTAATGCCTTATGTGTCACGAGAAGGGGGTCTCAGGAATGAAGTTATTGTGAGCATCACAGAGTCCTGACTAATTTCTGTAAATCCTTTCTCCTCTCTCACTAGACCCTCAGGAGTTTCCATCCCTTGCTGAGGAGAGCAGCAGTTACTCAGAGCTGTTTAAGATACAGCAGGCAGAGCTGGCTGTTGAGGGAGGGTTTGTGTAATCGGTAAGACCAAGGTAGGGCTGGACACTGAGCCCAGAATGGCTCCGGTTCAATTCCCAGCAACTCACAACTGCCTGTAACTCCAGTCCCGGGGATCTGCCTCTAGAGTTCTGGGATTAAAAGTTATGTGTCACCAGGCCTGGCTTAAATAAAAAAGGAGCCCTGCAGTGGTGGCATATTCCTTTTAAACCCAGCACTCAGGAGGCAGAGAGGCAGGCAGATCTCTGAGTTCGAGGCCAGCTTGGTCTACAGAGCTGGTTCCAGGATAGCCAGGGCTACACAGAGAAACTTTGTCTTGAAAAACCAAAAAGATGTAGAAGGCAGCCAGCAAACTGAAGATCCTCAGCTCCGAAGACTTCTCACAGAGTAGCACAAGGTCTCATCTGACTGGATTTGCAGACTACAGAAATAAGGACAGGAAAGAACATTCAAGACAAACTAAGGCATTGTCTTACCGGCAATAACTGGCGGTGTTGAGAAAACCCAGCTGGTTTTTTCGTAGGATGGAAGATGCGTTAAATCCTATTCTGGTAATTTTCTAAGTTTATTTAAAAAAAGAAAAGGAAGATTCAGTGATGGTAGCCATGGTGGTACAGACCTGGAGTTCTAGCACTGGGGAGGTGGATCCTGGACACCAGTTCAAAGCCATCCTTGGACACATAGTACTTTCAAGACCAGTTTGGGTTATGAGAGCCCTTGCCCAAAAAACAAAAACAAAAAGCCAGTGGAGATTTATCTGTGCTGTGGTTTGGGTAACAGGAGGTCCCACAGGACACAATCAGGGAAACCGGTATTAAGTGGACAGAAATTCGATGGTGTCCTCTCCAAGTCTCCTCTCATTGGCGGGGAGGAAACCCAAGCACAAGGCAGTCCTGTGGGCTGTGTTGGAGAGTCAATGCCACGCCTCCGTCTAGGCTCCTGGACAGGCAACAACGGGCTGGTGTGTGCAGAGCAAGGCCAGATGCCAAGGTCTATGTCAGCAGACAGAAATAGGAGTAGGAGACGGGGTCCTCGCCTGCTCTTTTCCTCATCATCCAGGCCCGGGAAAATCTGACAGCACACTGCCATCCTTGCGCTGAGTGTGCCAGGGCGTCTGACGGGCCACCTGCTGTCGGAGGAGAGGACACCGGCAGCCGAGGGTGAGGCCCACCTTTTTCTGCTTGTCCTCCTGGTGCAGCAGCCGCAGCCTTCTGCTCTCCAGCTCCTTGTGCCGGATGCCCTCCTTTGTGAGGGGGTTGCAGTTGTTATGACCAGGGAGTAAACGGAAGTAGCGGTTCTTTTCAGGGTCGAAATAAAAGCCTGGAAGATCTTTAAGAAAAATAATTCAACTGACTAAATGAAAACACTGACCCACCTAAAGGTCTGTGTGTCTTCTCTGCTGCTTCAGTCACGGTCGGTTGCTGAGTTCTGTACTGGAGAGACCATCTCCTCCAGAATCAACCCGACACCTGGCTCCTTCAGCTGATCAATTTGCTTTTAGATTTCCCTCAAGTCAAGAATGGACTCCCACTGGGCGGTGGTAGCGCACGCCTTTAATCCCAGCACTCGGGAGGCAGATCTCTGTCAGTTTGAGGCCAGCCTGGGCTACAGAGCAAGTTCCAGGACAGGCTCCAAAGCTACACAGAGAAACCTTGTCTCAAAAAACAACAACAACAAAAAACCAAAAAAAAACAAAAACAAAAACAAAAACAAACCAAAAAAGGACTCCCGACCCCCCCCCCTCCCCCCATCAACGAAGAGACATATCCAAGTCCTGGCTGAGAAATGGCTGCCAGGACAGACACACTACCTGGTTTGAGGCAGGATGAACTTTTATCTTTCCTCCAGGCAAGCTAAGAGCCCTACCCATCTTCCTGCCTACCTGGTACGGACGATGCTCCAGCTCTGCTGGACGAGGTTGATGGGGCCTCAGCATCATGGTGGTCAGACTCTTGTGGGCTCTGCGATGTCTCTGTGGTGGACCTGTTGACACACAGTTGTGGCAGTGTGAGTGAGTGTGTGTGCTCATGAAGGGCAAAGGCCAGTCTTGGGTGTCAACACTTAGGCACTATCTGTCTTTTTGAGACAGGATCTCTCATTGGCCTGCACCTCACAAAATAGACAGGGCTGGCTGGTGAGCCCCAGGGCTTGTTTGCCTCTGCCTTCCTAGTGTGGGGAGTGCAAGCACAGGATGCCACACCTGGCTTTTAGATATGGGTTCCAGGGACTCAAACAAGGCCATCTCCCCAGCCAGTTCTCAGTCATTCTGACTGAGGGTCCTACTCGAGCAGGTCTGTAGCCTTCACCTGACCTTTGTGATTATTTGGGGAGCACTGACCCCTTACTGCAAACACATCAAAACAAGGGCCAGCCCCTCTCTTTCTCCCCCCCTTCTCTCTGCCTCCCTCCCTTCCTAAGAGGACACCTGTCACAGGAATTTCTTAGTTTCTCACTTGGGCCTTTTGCATGTCGTGAGGTCTTTTGGAATTTTCCATGATGAAAAGAAAACCAGAAATCTTTGTCAATGAGAATATTACTAGCTGGGCTATCTGCTTAGCAGCATTTACAAAGCCAGATGAGTTTCATTCCTTATTGGCTTCAGCAGCAGAAGAGTTTCAATTTTATCTGGCTAGACAACCTTGCAGATGGAGAAACTGGGATTTGGGGAACAGAGGTAATTTTCTCCATATTAGGATGGGGGCATGGCTAACACACTGGATTTGTAAAGCTATCAGTGGCCTCGGTGGCAATTACATGCTGAAATATAGGGTGAGAATCCTGAGAGAATCCCTCTCCCCACACACAATGATAGGAAATTTGCAAAGCTAGGCTGAGGGAAGCAAAGACCAGCCTGCGTCCCATCAATATCGAAAGACCAGTGTGCGTCCCATCAATACCGACGCTATGCACAGCTGTAGGGAAAATGACTTTCTCTCCCTTTTCTGTCCAGAGCTTTCTGAGGCAGCCCGTCTGTGATCAGCAGGAGGATGGATTAAGTGTCATGACAAAGGATGGTCTTTCTCATCCAAGGACTGCTGCTCCATTTTTTCCACAGAGAGCCCAGAAAGTGGCTGTGCCCAGCAGGTTTCCAAACACTCTGCCGAAACTGGCGGCAAATCTCACAGATCACATCTTGCTACCCGTTCTGGCTTGTGGGGTAAGGCCTGGGGCCCAAAAAGTATCCATGGCTCTCCCAACAAAACATACCAACAGTGGGTGTAGTGCTGACCTTTCTACAGCATGGGCCAAATTCGAGATTTACACCCGGTGAGCTCTACTACGTGCTGAGGACTCCCAGGGCCAGGCAGCTTATCAAGGGTTTTTATACAGTCAAGTCAGGGTGGCTTTACGGGACAGAGCCATTTTAGATGGGAAAGCAGACCTCCCAGGGTCACAGCTCTGTTCTTTCTCCCATAATCTTGAAAGGGTTTTGTTACTGTTTGTGTTAATTTATTCTGGAGAGTACCTTGATATTTGACACCATGACCCTGTGTTTAGAAATTGAAAAAAAAAGAATTGAAAGTGCGTATGGGTGTGGGCAAGCATGCATGGGCAAGCATGCGTGGGCAAGCATGCATGTGGAGGTCAACTCGAGGGAGTCGGTTCTTTCCTTCCACAATGGCAGCAAGAGTTCACACTCAACTCCTGCCACCTCCAAATTTATCTGTTTTAAGAGGAGGACTGGGTTGGCCAGACAACTAAGTGGATGAAGGTGCTTGTGGTCAAGTCTGATGCCCCGAGTTTGATCCCTGGAACTCACATGGTGAAGAAAAGAACTGATTCCCCAAGTTGTCCCCTCACCGTCACATGTACGCCATGGCTGCCCCCCCCCCCCCCCCCGCAAATGCATAAAAGGAGGGCCAGCATGTGGAAGAATTTGCAGCTGGCACATGTGCTGTAAAGAGGGGACAACCTGTGAAGCCGAGGGAAGACTTCCTGTCACAAGTCCTGGGAGTCCTCACCCAAGGCCAGGCGATGATGCGGGAGTGGGTGGTGAGGAGGCTCTTGTTCTGAGAAAGGCATGTTCGTACTTCATGCAGGATAACAAACGTAATGTGATGTGGAAAATGCGTACACCGGGGACTTTAAAGACAGTCTAAGGTGGGTGGGCACACAGCAGTCACTGCTTTATTCTTCGTATACTTTTGTGCATAGTAAGACTTGGTGGGCTGGAGAGGTGGCTCAGGGGTTAAGAGCACCGGCTGCTCTTCCAGAGGTCCTGAGTTCAATTCCCAGCAACCACATGGTGGCTCACAACCATCTGTAATGAGATCTGGTGCCCTCTTCTGGCGTGCAGGCAGAACACTGTATACATAATAGATAAATAATTCTTAAAAAACCAAACCAAAACAAAACAAAAAACCTTGGTATGCTGGGGGTGGGTGGGATGGTGGGGGTGGGAACTGGCACATACACTATGAGTTCAAGGACAGTCTGGTCTACAAAGTGAGTTTCAGAGCAGTCAGAGCTATGTAGAGAGACCCCCACTCACACACCAAAAAAAAAAAAAAAAAAAAAAAAGAAAAAAAATATATATATAGTCCACATAAAGATTTGCATATATTATATATTTATGCTACATACTACATACATTTATATAAGCAACATATATGTTAAGTACATATTTTATAAGCCCTTTCCCAGGACTAACACCAGA
>CABHPR010127300.1:0-32765 GCA_902168415.1 Peromyscus melanophrys | reverse complement strand
GTGTGTGTGTGTGTGTGTGTGTGTGTGTGTGTGTGTGTGTGTGTGTGTGGTGTTACTAAGGCTTGTTTGTCATGAAGTGCTTGTGAAGGTCTGAATACAATTTTCAGGGATCCGTTCTCTAGTTCTAGTGTAGATTCTTAGAAGGAGGCTATGAGACTTTCTTGGCAAGAATATTTACACAGTGTCATCTTGCCACGTGGTCTTTAGGTATTACTTATTTCCAGTTTACAAAACATCCCTTAGTTTTTGGCTTTCTTTTTGAGAGTGAGTTGTCTTTTTCTTCTTTTTTAATGGTTTTTCGAGACAAGGTTTCTCTGTGTAGTTTTGGTGGCTGTCCTGGAACTCGCTCTGTAGACCAGGCTGGCCATGAACTCACAGAGGTCCACCTGCCTCTGCTTCCCGAGTGCTGGGACTAAAGGCGTGTGCCACCACCGCCTGGTGTCTTTTTCTTCCTACTTTTGTTTGGTAACCTGTTAATTTTACTCTCGCCTCAAAAGAAATTTTCATTGTAGATACAATTCTAGGTTGGATCAGTTTGATTTTTTCAGAACAATAAATTTATTATTGCATTTTTGTTGCCGCCCATAATGCACACACATCAGTGTATGTAAGAAGCCAAAATTGCTTCTTAGCTGTTTTGCTGAGATCACGGTTTGCTTGCCACTTCTTTAAGATGGTATCTATTTTAAAGGCTTCTCTTAAGTACTTTTTCTTTTATGAGTGTTTGTTTTATTCTTGTATATTAGGTTAGATATGGAAGATTTTGATTTATCTTTTTGATCCTTTAAGCTTTTTTTTTTTAATATTTGGTGTGTTCTTGTTTTGTTTGTTATTTTCAAGACATGGTTTCATTGTGTATCCTTGGCTGTCCTAGAACTCCCTCTGTAGACCAGGCTGGCCTTAAACTCATGAAAATCTGCCTGCCTCTGCCTCCTGAGTGCTAGGATTAAAGGTGTGTCCCACCACCACCCAGTTGGTGTCTTCTTCTGTTATCTCCTGATATGTATTTATTTTAGCCTTTGTAGTTTTTTACCTTTCCTGGCTGACTTCTGTGTATTTTGTCAAGTAGAGATTTAGCAAATCTTCCTGGCCAGTTTAGTTTCTCATTTCCTCATTATTACTTGTAAAATTGTTCTTTTAGTTCTCTGAATGTAGTAACCAGAGTTGTTCTTAAATGTTTAAGACTTGAAAACAGTTGTTTTCCCACCATTTTTTACTCTTGATGTCTGGGTTCGTTATCTTTATTTCACTTATTGTCCTTGAACAATTAAGTGGGAATAATTTGAAAACAACAACAAACTTGACTTTATCCAGAATTTTCCTCTGCCTTTGAGTAAGTGGGAACAAATTAGTTACAATTTCAAAATAAATTCATAGGTTGGTGTTTTCTCAGTGATTCAAATGAAATATGATTGGATTACACAGAACAGTATACTTCTGGTACACTCTGTCCTTAACTGTCTATACCTAAGAGTTGAAATTCAAAAATACAAAATTTCCTAGATTGTCAAATATTCTCAGGGCTTAAGCAGCTTCTTTGCTCTTCTTATGTCTCTGAATTTTCCATCTCCCTTCAAATTTCCTGTTAATTACTGAGTGTCTTAATATTTCTTTATTGGTATTCCTGAATATTTTCTAAACAAAAAGTTGATCCAGTATTTTAATTCTGTTTTAAGAAAGTTTAAATGGGAATAATTTAACATCTACTTACCAACATGGAACTCTTTTTTTTTTTTAAAAAAAGTTTTTTCCAATTTTACGTACCAACCACAGTTCCCCCGCCTCCTGCTCATCCCACTTTTGCTGTGGAATAATGCTTTTGTACACTGGTTTAATAAAACACTTATTGGCCAGTAGCCAGACAGGAAGTATAAACAGGATAAGCAGACAAGGAGAATTCTGGGAAGAGGAAGGCTGAGTGAGGAGACACCAGCCCACAGTCCAGGGAGCAGCATGTAATGGCACATAGGTAAAGCCACAGAACATGTGACAACATATAGATTAACAGAAATGGGCTGAATTTAAGTGTAAGAGTTAGTCAGTAGTAAGCCTGAGCTAATGGCTGAGCAGTTTTAACTAATATAAGCCTCTGTGGGTTTACTTGGGTCTGAGCAGCTGCGAAATGGGTGAGACACAGGAAAACTTAAACTACACACCTCCCCCCACCCCACATCCACTCCTCAGAGAGGGTAAGGCCTCCCATGTGGAGTCAACAAAGTCTGGTATATCAAGTTGAGACAGGACCAAGTCCCTCCTCCCTGTATGGAGGCTGAGCAAGGCATCCCTCCACAGAGAATGGGCTCCAAAAAGCCAAGTCATGCACTAGGGATAAATCCTGGTCCCACTGCCAGTGGCCCCACAAACTGTCCAAGCCACACAAATGTCACTCGCACTCAAAGGGCCTAGGTCGGTCCCGTGCAGGTTCCCCAGCTGTCAGTCCAGAGTCAGTGAGCTCCAACTAGCTGAAGTCATACCATCTTACACCTGTCAAATGGCTAAGATTAAAAACACTGGTGACAGCCTATGCTGGAGAGGATGTGGAATAAGGGGAACACCCCTCCATTGCTAGTGGGAGTGAAAACGTGTACAGATACTTTGGAAATCATTATGGCATTTTCTCAGAACACTGGAAATCAATCTACCTCAAGACTCAGCTATACCACTCTTGGGCATATACCCAAAGGATGCTCAATCATACCACAAGGACACTTGATCAACTATGTTCATAACAGCATTATTCATAATAGCCAGAACCTAGAAATAACCTAGATGACCCTCAACCAAAGAATGAATAAAGAAAATGTGGTACATTTACACAATGGGGTATTACTCAATGGTAAAAACAAAACAAAACAAAACAAAAAAAACAAAACAAAAAAAAACACCAATGACATCATGAAATTTACAGGCAAATGGATTGAATTAGAAAAAATCATCCTGGGTGAGGTAACCCAGACCCAGAAAGACAAACATGTATGCACTCACTTGCAAGTGAATATTAGATGTAAAGCAAAAGATAATCAGGCTACAATTCACAATCCCAGAGAAGCTATCGAACAAGGAGGACCTTAAGAGAGACATGCATGGATCCCCCTAAGAAAGGAAAATAGAGAAGATCTTCTGAGTAAATTGGGAGCGTTGGGGGGGAGGGGACTAAGGAGATGTGGCAAGAGAACATGAGGGAATGTGATGGCCGAGTTGGCGGAGGGACAGAAAGGGAGAGCAAGGAAAGAAATATCTTGAAAGAGGGAGCCATTATGAATTTAGGGAGAAACCTGGTGCTAAGGAAATTCCCAGGAGCCTACAAGGATAAACTCAGCTAAAGACTCCAAGAAATAGTGAAGAGGGTCCCTGAACTGGCCTTCCCCTGTAATCAGATCGATGACTACCTTAACTGTCATCGGAGAGCCTTTGTCCAGTAACTGATGGAAGCAGATGCAGAGATCCACAGCTAAGCACTGGGTGGAGCTCCCGGAAACCCACAGAGACAACATGGAACTCTTTCCTTCACATTTTTTTTGTGAAGTTCAGCTATGTATGCATTTAAAAGGATGCTCTTATTTTCCCATCATTTCTATGTATAGTTTTGTGAGACAAATTTCATGTTTCTGATTGTAAGATTGTATTTAAGATAGGAAGTCTCCTGCTCATTGTGTAAGTATCCCAATTACATTTGCAGATTTTTTTCAAAATGATTTTTCAACTAACCAGACCAAACTGTCTGAGCCTCTGGCTCATGTTTGTTCCTTCAGCCCAGTGCAAGTATATACCTGTAATGTGTTTACTATTTCTTGAGTCCTTACTCTTCAGCAGATTTTTTTTTGTGGTGCTATGTACCTAACTCAGGGACTTCACGTTAGCCAGATTATCTTCCACGAAGGTGTACACTCAGTCCTAACAAAATTTGTTTATGTTGTCCACAGCAGATTTTCCTTTCTTATCACAGCTTTTTGAAACTATTTATTATGCTTAAGTGTACGTTTTAGAGTATACTATTTTGTCTTAATCACTGTCATTATTTCTCTTCCTAGGTAGTATAACGCTACAGGTAAGTGGGTGGCAGTGTGGTGGTGGTAGAGAAGTTTAAGCATTTAATTCCTGTTCCACAGCTTGGAAATTTTGAATTATTAGGTTTAACTACTGTTAAGAGATAACTTCATGGTCTGGATAATTTGTCATATTTTAACAATAATGTACCAGAGAAAAGTTTATAAATATCCTTATAATTTATTCCTAATAGTTCAGCAATTTCTTTTTTATTAAAAATAGATGTTTTCTTGTATAATACATTCCATAATGGACTTTAATTTCAATCATTGTTTCATTTAATTTTTCTTGTTTCTAGAAAATTCTGAACACATTTCTGGAGTGTCAGAAATATCCTTGTCTTTGCTTGTTAAAAAGTGGTATTACTTTTTAAATAAAATTATGGATTATAAAGCATCATCATCATGTATTATAAGATATATTTCAGATGATGACATAACTCAGATAAAAATAATCTCATACATCAAATGTGAACATTAAAGCTCAACAGTTTCTATATATTATAGTCACTCCATAAATTTGAATGTCTAGCTACTTAGAAAAAAGAATACTTAATCTAATTATATTCAATTTTTTAAATTTTCCATACTTACAGGGAACTTTTCTTGTATTTGCTAGTATGATTACTCCATCATTATGAAATACGGAATATACTATATCTATTACCCTTCTGTATTTCTATGTTTTAAGCTTCCTATAGTTCATTTTCTACTCATATTAAAGTTTAACACTTTCTTAAAATGTAACATTTGTCATAGACATTAAATCATACAGTTTTGGAGAGGCACTTTCAGAATAAAATCATTCAAGACTTCAAACACACATGTTCCCCACTTAAAAGTAGGCAAAATTCATCTTTTCTTCCATCTCTTTCTCCCTATTATCTATTCTTGTTCATTTTCTGTTCCTTTCATAATCTGTGTCTATCAGGTCTTTCCTATGTACTAATTCAATAAAAGACTTGTTCATGTTAGATATCCCCATAGTGTCAAATATCAATATATAAATTGGTTCATATTCTTTCTTCTTTATCTTCCCATACTGGCTGAAGGTGTCTGTTCCAGATCCAGATTGGACATGCCCTCAAACTCATAAATGATTTAATGTAACAGTCTTAATCCATACAGGTGATGCATTAGTTTTTGTGAAAAGATGTCTGGCAAGAACAGCTGAAGGAAAGAAAGGTTCATCTTGGCTCACAGTTGGAGGGCACAATGTATACTAGGGAAGCAGGAGAATGAAGCAGTTGCTCAGATTGAATCCTCAATCAGGAAACAGAGTGATGAGTGCTAGTGTCCCAGTCTGGGTGCCCCACCTATACTTCTTGCCTGGCTACTGGCCAATCAGCATTTTATTAAACCAATTCAAGTGACAAATCTTTACAATCTACAAGAGCATTATCCCACAGCATATCTCTACAAGCATATTTCCTAAGTGATTTTTTTGTCTTTTCAATTTGACAATAAATGTTAAGTATAATTGATATGTATTGAAGATGAAATATAACTAATAAATATTAGCTATAACGTGTACATATTGAAGATAAAATGTAACTGAAGTGTCTTTATCACTCTAACCATTCCTCAGTATAGATATAAAAGTTGTATTACTAAAGTCTACTATGGGATCCTGAGAGCTGTACACATCTATGCCACCATCTGCAAGCTACTGGATGAAGGTTATTTCTTCCTGAACTCCAAGTTATCATTTCTTGAGTATATAAAATGATTGTTTAACTTTTCGCTTGCCTGATGCCAAACCTCACAAACCTATCAATTTATTCATGTGATCAGCAGGTATGAAACCAGTGCCTATTATTTACCAGGGATTTTTAGATTTTTGAAATAACCACAAACAAGAAATGCAGGATATGTTACCTGTGCTGGTTAGTGTTTTGTTGACTTGACACAAGTTAGAGTCCTTTGGGAAGAGGGAATCTCAGCTGAGAAAATGCCCCCACCAGACTGGCTTGTGGGCCAGCCCATGATGCATCTTCTGGATTAATGATTGACATGGGAGTGCCCAGATCATTGTGGGGGGTGCCTCCTCATGGCAAGTGATCCTGGATTGTAAAAGAGAGCAAGTTGATCAAATCATTGGGGAAAAGCTGGTAAGCAGTGTTACTCCGTGGCCCCTGCTTTTGTTCTTGTCTTCAGGTTTTTGCCCTGCTTGAGTTCTGAGTTCCTGCCCTGATTTCCCTCATCAATAGTTTCTGGTTCCTGGAAGAATTAGATAAAATAAGCTCTCTCTTTCCTAAGTTGCCTTTGGTCATAGTGTTTTATCACAGCAAAAAAAAATCCTAACTGAAGCCTTCCCTTATGGAATTTGCCATTTGGTGAAGGAAGAAAGCAACAAGTAAGCAATATGTGATTTAATGTTATATAGAGGTAAGTTATATGAGCAAAAAGTAAGGCTGAGTAAGAGTGTTGAAATGTGTTCTCTTTAAGGGGGGGTCAAAGTAGCATATTTCTTTACACAATGACCCATTTTGTTAAAAAGTAAATATAAAGGGGATCAAGATATAATATTAAAACATCCTGTGGTCATGAATTTTTCAAGCCTTAGAAATAACAGAAAACTTCACACAGTCCTATTAGTCGCACATAAAACTTATCACTGTATCATGTGAAGTATATGTTGTTTATTTTTTAGCAAACAGTCTGGGGCTGTGAGTTCAAATTTTTTGGTAGCCTTGTCCTTCTGATACAGATGTTTCAGACGGGCCATAGTTCAAAGTCATTAGATCCTGGTAAGAAATAGTAAATAAATATCACTTATTTCTGTGCATGTTTTTTTCACAAAGAAAGCACAATATAGGTAAGAATATGAGAATGTCTCCCTTGGGCACTTGGGAAGTATAAGATAATAGAGGGTTTGGTTTCTTTAAACAAATTATTATTTCATACTTAAATACACAAGAATGTTAAGGGAGAATAATAAAGCAAGTCCACATAACTCAGAATCAACAATTGTCAGTACTCTGCCACAAATTCTTAGTTTAAATGTGTTCTATGATTGAATATTTCAAAGAAAATGTCAGGTGTCATATATTTCATGCCCCTCCTATATTTCAGTAGATAATTCTGAGTTATTCCTATATACTATATTTACCTAGTCCATGGTCAAATCTCGCCATTGGGACTTTTGTTAAAAGTAATATGTATAACAGTGAGCACAGAAGGCAATGTAGCTAGGGATAATTAAACTTTCCTGTTAGGAAAAAAGACATTTGAATATTGGCTCTCATACATACAAGTTTTATGATGTTAATGTCTCTAAGACTTGATACTTCTTTTAAAATTGGAGTAATAATATCTTATAAACTTTTTGTAAAGTCTATATTAGCAAATTTAATTTATTTTTTGCATGTGGCATAGAGCTATCATTCAGTAAAATGACAGGTATTAAAACATTGGATGTTTTATTAAAAGGAGGATGGAATATATCTAAATGAGTGTTTTAAAAACTGTAAAAACCTAATTGTTTGTCCAAACCTCATGTTAATTAAACTCAGTTATATGAAATGTTTACCAATTTCTGCTTTATTTTCATACTGATTATTCATATTCACTATTCTTATCTTTAATACAGAATCAACCTCCTCCTTTCTAAATTATGAAGATTAAGTGAGATGACATATGTTAGTATATCCATTACAGTGTTCAATATCATGGAAACTTAATAAATGGAAATTAGATTTGAATTTAAAATATCTGACTTTATATGTTTTATTTTGTTACCACACTAAAATATTCATGTAGGCTGTCTTCATCCTTTATTGCTCATGACATACACGGTTTAAAAATATTACAGGGGATATTATCTAGGGACTAGTCTATTTAGAAAGTGAATAATTAACTAAAATACTAGATGAACACTTGGGGTCTTCAACAGTTCAAAAATTCTATAATATAGAATAATGTTCCTTAGAGTTTTAGAATATCACTCTTATACTTTGTACAGATAGAGAGTACCTTTAAAATTTGAGGATATTGTTCATTGTCTTCAACTGAGTTTGTGCAGAGCATATAAAGTCATCTCACTACAAGAAAGTAATGATTTACAAACAGGTCTAACTCATGAATCTCTGTTGCAATCTTAATATCCATTTTGGCCTAGCACTAATTTCAGTCCATATTTCAAATATTGTTTGAGTATCCACCTTCTGTTTCTTCAGATATTTTTTCCATATGTATGATCACCAAATTGGAAGTCCTGCTTTAAATTTTGAGGCATAACTCTGCCCTATTTATGTATTCCTTGACAGGCCCAAATGATATGTTAAAATCACTTGATCATTACCACTCATTATTACCCATCTAAAATGAGCTTTCTTAAAAGACACACCTTCTAACTCCAGATTCACATTTAATCAATGTTTTAATTCTTAATACTTACATCTATTTATGTTATTTATACTTAAATAAAGATAAAGAACAAGTATAAGGAACATAAGTAGATGTACGTAGGTTAAGATAAATTATAACTACCAAATAACTTGGGCACTTTCAAAAGTATACATTGCATTCAAAATACTTTCTCTATAAAAACATTCTATTTAAAGGTTTTAATTGTGAAATTGTAAGACATACAATGGTATGTTTTCACTCCTTCTAATCACGTATGCATTTCCAGTTGTACATCATATTTTAATGGTAACCGAATTAAAATTAAAAAAATTCCCCTAAGTTAACTTCAAACCACTACTCCGTACTCTACTTTCCTATTCTGTCTTGCCATATGCTTAGTGCTGGTCAGTACTTAACGAGTAGCTTATTTGTGAAGGGATAGCACAACTCATTGTCATTCCTTTCCTACTCATTGTGCTACCAAAAATATTAGGTTGATAAAATGGAACCGTAGTAAAGTGATCAAAAAAGGTTGTTTATCTAGACAGCAAAATACAGATCTGTGGTTGATATATTGTGCACCCCAACAAACTTATCTGGGGGTCAGAGACAGAATAGTCACTATATTAAACATAGGTTTAGGCAGTGGTAGCACACGCCTTTTATTCTAGCATTCTGGAGGCAGAGATCCATTTGGATCTCTGTGAGTTCAAAGCCACACTGGAAACAGCCAGGTATGGTGACACATGCCTTTAATCCCAGGACATGATGGCTGGAAGCAGAGAGGTATATAAGGCGTGAGGACCAGGAACTAGAGTCTTTTTTAGCTTTTAGGCTTTTTAGCAGCAGTTCAGCTGAGATCCATTCCTGATGAGGTCTCAGAGGCTGCAGTCTGATGAAACGAGACCATTTGAGGAATTGGCAAGGTGAGGTTGGATGTGGCTTTTTCTGTTTCTCTGATCTTTTAGCATTCACCCCAATACTTGGCCCTGGGTTTGTTTTTTATTTAATAAGACCATTTAGAAATTGGTCTACACAAATCAATAGTCTGAAGCTAAACAGGAATTTCTGCTGAAGGAAAAATAATTAGAACGATTTTGTAAGACAAGTTTATAAAATGGTGATATAACATTTCCACATGGTCTGTGTAATGCAACTGATAGTATAATGTCATACAAAGTTCTAAAATATAGTCTTGCAAATTTCATTGCCAAATAATTTTGCTACATGTCATTTAGAAAATTTACTTTAATGGAAAAAAATGATACTCAAGTTTGAAAGATTCTTATCGTTAATTCTTATGAGACACCCAAAACTACCCTGTTTTCTTGTTGAAATCTGACTGCTACAAGCTTCTCCTTTTTGCCCACATGAATTTCATTGTAGACAGGTGATACTGATTATGTCTTCCCATGTTCAGGACTCAGTCTGACTACATTGGGATTATTAAAGTTGCAGCTCAAATCTGAGTAGCTTCCCTTATTTGTTAGATCCACTTTGGCATTAATATATCCCCTTTACTTTCCCATATTCTGTTCTTGAATTTTCTATTATTTCTCTGTTTCTTGATTTGCCTTGACTCCCAATCATTTCCTTGTTTGATATATCAAAATGATCTTATCTGCATTTATTTTATTGAGTCTCTGATTCCCTTCCTTTTAGATTGATCTTTATGTCTACCTTACTTTTTCCTACCAATATAGATTCTAATGCTGTTTGTCCTGTCAATAATTTGTCTAATACCTGATGCATAGTCTCTTTAACTAAGTTCTTACTCATCTTTTGTAACCCAATTTGAACATTACTTGATTCACAGTCTTGAGTATTGCCACCTGTTATTTTCCCAACTACCTGCATTTTGACTTTGCTTTCTGATTCTGGCTGTTGAGACCATTCTATTATACACTTACAATGTTCTGAAGATTTCAAAACAGTAATTCTGTCTTGACTTAGCTCCAGTCCTTGAAGCCCCAGCTCATTTTGCCAAACTTTGGCTCTTCAACCTACATCTACTACCTGTTAGCTGCAAGTGTCATGGTTGTTAAAAGTCATTTTCAAATGATCAACTCTTTCTGATTGAAAGATATAATTTAGTACATTATTAATCCATTGGCTTTAGGTAATTAATTCATTCTGTACTTTCTTGTACTTTTCCCCACTTGTAAATAGTGATGCAAAAGGAGTACAAAAGATGTCATGGTTTCTACTTCATAAATAACTATTTCAACACGTATTTTCAGCCCATTCAAAGGTTGAAATAACTCAGGACTTTTATTTTGACTGGTTAAGGTGCTTCTAATCACATATTTGGGAGATAGAGGCAGAAGGATTGAGAGTTCAAGGGCAGCCTCGGATACATAAAAAGAACCTATCTCAAAAGAAGGACTAGATGTGTGGATAACTGGTAGGGCACTTGTCTAACATGTGGACGACCCTGGGTTTGGTCCTCTCAGCACTGGATAAAAACTTACTTATACATTGCCTTTCTATCTCCAACCTTGTCTGAAATCTACACACAGTTTTGCAATATTAGCTTTTTGCTCTTCTTTTTTCCATATTTATTTTATTTTATGTGTATGGCTGTTTTGCCTGCATGTATATCTGTGTACCATGTGTGTGCCTGGCGCCCACAGAGAAGGGTGTCAGATCCTCTGGAACCAGATTAACAGACATTGTGAGCCATTGTGTGGGTGATGGGACTCAAACACTTACCTTAGGAAAAGCAGCCAGTGATTTTAACCACTGAACCATCACTGTAGCATCTTGCTATTTTCTTTGCTCTCCATGTGAATGGCAAAGATCAGTTTGAATGCTTCTTCAGATATATTTTCCTTTTGGCCCAAAGTATCTTAACTATAATATTTTATTTTGAAATGAGAACTACTAGTCCCCTCAAATACTTGAGATCTAGTTCCTTTATGGATAAATGCTCTGTCAAAACAAATTCTAAATATTTGGCTTCTATGTTGGTGTGGATTAAAGAGGGTGATTTAAGACTTCTGAGATTGCCCACACTTTGGAGCACTTAATAAGTAACCAATTACTTCCCAAACAATTTCCCTGTATGTACCAATAACACTCTTATGACTAAATAATTCACTATGTATGAAATCGCAAGTCATTTAACATGAGAATTATTTGATTAGAATCTACTCATTCTAGAAAGTTCATAGGAAATCTTTAACATCTCTCCTTCTATAACAGACACTATTCAATTCCCATGGTATATGTGTCTGGAGAAAGTATACTTGTCACATTATCAAACCTATCCACAGTTCTCCATGTTGTTGAAAACCACTTTAGAATTTAAATAAACATTATTGAACCTTACCAACTAATAAGTTTCCTTTTCAATAGCAATAATATTCAAGGTGCTTCCTGAAGGAGATCAAGGTAAATATGCATGTCTGATACCTATATGGTAAAATGCTACAAATACATTCCTGTATGGTTGATAATAATTTCATTTTATAGTATATAAGAATGAAAGACATTGGGAAATCTAGAGATGGGTGTGATTTGAATTCTGTTTGATAAAAATTGTCAAAGCTTTTTGCAAATCCTTGATTATAGAGATTAATGTCCCTTGAACCACAGCTTTTGATGGCTTTTAACTGAATCAAAGCTTTCTGTCTATTTTCAAAGGTTTTTTGTTATCCACCTATCTAATCTCACACTAGTTCTCAGTATATACTCTGAGTTGGTTTAACTGTTTTCATATATATATATATATATATATATATATATATATATATATATATATACTCTTGCCTATTCCCTTTCCCCTTTAAGACAGTGGCTTGTATCTTCTCTTAACTAACTTTCAAATTACAATATTAACATACAATTCTTTCCCAACTTTCCCATCTTACTGATGCCTTCACTGATAAAACAGTGTAGATCCTGTCTTTAATTTAATGACAGAACATATGATCATGTATTTTCTTTTATTGTTGTCAATGTTTATTGCATCCTAATTCTATCTTCCAAATGGTGTTTCAAATTCTGTAACAACTAACTAATAAATTCTATATCTCTCATGACACCCAGCAAATTTGGATAATGCATCAAGTGAGTGTTGCTGATATAACATGAGGCTTGACTTTGTTTATTCTTGTAACAGTGATCACCCAAAGAAGTTTTTTCTGGCAAAATGGGTAGAAAGGAAGTGAGTTTATTTCTTGCTTTATTCACCACTGTCAATCAGTCACAAATGAGTACACTCATTCTTACTGGAAAAATTCCAAAGATTCCTTGGGAACCTTCTTGATTTTAATAATATTGCTTATATGCCCATCAGTTGACCCCTTATGCTCACGTTTAGTTTTGTTAATGGGGAACAATTTTGCTCAAAGCAAATCTCAAGTTTGAAGACCAGGCATCACGTGACTCAAATGATTGTCATGAAACTACTATAGGCACAGGGATGCTGGATGTTCACAGCTATCCAGGGAAAGAAGTACTGAGAGGCCTTGCCATAGATCCAGCAGATAAGTGCCGGGAAGAGGAAGCCCCACTACAGGAAGCCATCTCTCCTCCCCCCTCCCCACTCTTGGGTTCTGGGCTGAGGCCAGGGACTGTCCGGAGCTGATCTCGGGCTCCCATTGGCCGCTGTCTTTTGTGACGTCACGATCATGATGAGAATTGATGATCGGACACGCTGATTTCATTGTCTGAGGCGGCAGTGGAGACCCAGGAAAAATCTCGCAGAATCCGCCTGCTCTGGCCCTGGTCTCATCTTGGATCCCTTGATCTTTTCCGTGACCGCACCACGCCCGAGGTAAGCGCCTAACCTGGGTTGTTGTGAAGGGCAAAGAAGGACTTTCAAGACACTGGGATAATGTGCCCAGTAGGGGGCCCGTAGGGTCTGTGGCCTAAAGATAAGGCCAATAAATTGGTGCGGCTTCTTGGAAACCAACTGCTTCTACCCTCCCAGCAAAGCCTGGCAAAGAGCGTGAAATTAGAAAGGAGCGAGGATGGGGATACTGTGGGTATTGCCACACAGTGCAGGACCTTGCCTAGAAAGAGGGCGATGGCTGGGACCTACTATTGGCCCGATAGTAAGAGAAACTGGTGCCTATGCTTCTGAAGAAAGGATGAGATTGAATTCTACCACTTCTAGATTTCACTGGACAGTAGATTTCTCATAGCCCCACTCAAATGCACCGGGGACGCTGCGCCTGCGCATAAGCACGCTGATTAGAGGGAGGGGGGCGGTTCACTGCAGGGAGAATGGGCTTGGAGATTGCGCAGGCGCCTATTCCCTTTAACTGGAGGGGGTGGGGCTGAGCTCTGTCTGAACTGAATAAGGGAAAGGGTAAGGATTTGGCCTTGAGATGTTTCAAGTGCCATTTGAAGTGCAAGGATCTTCCATTGGTTTTTGCATCTGGCCTACTGAGTGTACTCAGCACCAAAATGAGACTGATAAATTTGAGAAAGCAAATTCCTAATTTCCAGATACTTAGGTTCTATGTAAAGGAATGAAGTTGAAGAATTTGCAGAATAAAGTTATCAGATAAGAAACGGTTTGGGATGGGGAGGGGCACACTAATTTTTTCAAATACATCCAACTCTCAACCTTTAAAGAGTTTCGATTTGGTATGACATTTGGTAATTTTGAGCATCACTTTCGAGATTCAGAGAAATACATTTTACCCACCTGTCTGTCTTTTCTTCATCTTAGCCCCAGCTGATAAATCTTTAGTCTCTATCTCAGATTTGGTCCTTTCCTTCTTTCTTCTTCCTGTGTGTTTCTGCTAGAACTATCTAAGTCAAATTCTATTTTAAGAGACTTTTTCTAGCATCCCTTCATTGGGAAGGGCTGTGTCATTCAACTGTTTGGAGGAACAATCTGCCCATCTGTCCTTGGTGAAGGATTGTATAGTAAGGTTATTAGTCTCCCATCATGTTCTCAACATGTACTCCCATTTTACAGGAAAATCTGGATTTTTCTCCAGTTTTTAAAGTGAAGAGCTTGTCAAATAATGGAAAATTTTCCTTCAACTGCCTTCTCCCAACCATTCTTTGTCTACTGCTTGGTCTCATCTCTTCTTACTACTCCTCTAGTAACTAAAGGAGCTTCCTAGACAGTATACACCTTTGCTCCAAATACTTAATTCACTGGACAAGACTATGATAAACACTACTTCAATGTTATTTTCTCTAGCAAGAATATACTTGGCTTCCTATTATCTATTATTCCAATACAGGCTCCACCTAGATTGCAAAAATCTTAATCTAGCCCTTTTGAATGGCAGCACCTATTTTACTTCATTCTTCAGTATATGTCTCCCTAATGTTTCTTGAACAATTTCTTCTTTAATTTTGCTTCTCACAAACTATCACCACTTTTACCTAGCTTACCTTCTATTTTACATAATTTAAATATTGTCTATCTTGGAAGCTCTATTCAAATTATACCTTCTGTTAAGTACCTTTCAAGTGTAGTTCAATGGCTATATAGATCATCTTTCCTAAAATTATTATATCTGTTCTTTTATTTGTCACTTTCTTCTCCCCTGTTGTCTACTGTCTTATTGTGCCCTCTCTCTCTCTCTCTCTCTCTCTCTCTCTCTCTCTCTCTCTCTCTCTGTGTGTGTGTGTGTTATTGTGTACTCTTTAACTGGACTTTATGTCTTTAGGGGTTGGAAAAAGACCAGCCAGTTCTTTACCATCTTCCCACACACCTAGCTGACTAATGAAAACAGTTATAGACATTTAACTTCTTTTTTTTTCCTTAGAAAACAATTTCCTGGGGAGCTAAGTAATATTGTTTTGGAGAGAACTACACACACGTAAAATCTTAGTCATCATTAGTCAGGCAAGGATTCCTCTGGTGACTAAACAAACCTGACTGTGAGTCAGGGAAAAAAGCATAATGGATACACCTGTTACATGAGTGGCTTTCAAATATGCCATGTCCTCCTAAACAAGACTGAAGGACCATTATCTCAGAAGTAGCTTAGTTTGCAATGCTTTCCATTGCAGAGACACTACTTAGAAATATTCCATCACTCTATACTTCTTTCTGATCACATTGTATCATGCATCATCTCTTGAAATCTGTTATGAATCACTGTTTATTGCATTCTACTTTTAATTGCTATATTAGAGTGACTGTCCTTGATAGTTTCCATTTGATAGGTAAACACCATGGTGGTCATCACAGTATATATATATATATATATATATATTATTCCTTGGAATTAAAACTTCATTGTTCCACAGAGCAGAACTTTTGCTTGAATGGCAGTGTAGTCGTAGTTTAGTATGGAGGTTTTTGTTCATTTGATCTTTTCTTCTACTACATAAATTATGTAAGTTCTTTCAAAGTAATTTTAGTTCATAGACAACCACTATAGTAATTAATATTTAGACATTTATTTGCATGGCAATAGACAGAATGATTCAGTTAGGCAACTCTGAATAAAGTGTAGGGCTTAAGGTTGAAAATGCTCTTTATTTAGCTTAAAAGCTCAAAGATGAAAATGTGTCATTTGTGCTTTAAGGTTCATCATATGATTCTTATGTGTAGAGAAAATCAGGTTCCTTTTTCTTTTTCATTTGAGTTGTAGAATTTGAGCTAGGAGGGACTTCCTAGTGATAACCCTGTTCTCTCATTTTCCATGTCAGGAATCTGAGGCCCAGAGATATACTTTGCTAACACTTGTACCAAACATTGTGCATTTTATATACATTATCATAATCTTAAGCAGTTTATTGTATTTAAACCATTTAACTTGCCTCTCAAACAGTTTCTAGCATTATTTTCCATTTTAGAATTGAGGAACTGCTGGCTCAAAGTAGTTGACTTACCTAGGACTACACATCTAAGACTCAAATGTCACAGTCAGGACCCATGTGTATATGTATATCTGTTTGACTCGTGATTGTTAATCTATCCTGAGAAAGGTAACATAATGAATTTTTAGTGGATACTGAACTAGGATCCAAGTCTCTGGTATCCTGGCCTAATGTGGTGTGTGTGTGTGTGTGTGTGTGTGTGTGTGTGTGTGTGTGTGTGTGTGTGTGTGTGTGTGTGTGTGTGACTGTGTGACTGTGTGTGTGTGTGTATGTGTGTGTGTATTGTCCATGAACCATGCCATGTGTGCAAAGTCAGTCATGTAGAAGTTTGATCCAATGGCGTATGCTTATATTTTATCAAGTATTTTCTTAGTCTTTGGTTGGAGAGATAGCTCAGTAGTTAAGAGCATTTCTGTTCATGTAGAGGACTCAGATTTGGTTTCCAGCACCCACAAATATTCATAATTCCAGTTCCAAGTCATCCAGTGACTTCTTTTGACTTTCATTGATACCAGGCAATCACAAAGAACATATGCATACATGCAGGCAAAACATTCATACACATAAAATAAAACATCAATAAATCTTTAGGAAATATAGTATCTTAACAATAAAAGATGATATGAGATTTTGCATAAAATTATTTTTTAAAAACACTGAATCCATTCACTTTAAATTTGTATTGTAGAGAGGGTATTTTTAAACAATGGAATCCTCGACATGATAAAATTTTGAAGTGCTGATGTTGATTTTGTAATGGAATCAGTAAAAATTGAAATTAGTGGTGGCATGCAATTCCATTGAGTACACTATATTTAGACACATTGCTTTTTGTCAGTAAAAGGTGATGAATCTAGAGTGATGCAGCTACACACATGCATGCAACAGCAATTCATGGAAGAAGAGTCCATTTATTCTGAGTAGCACAAGGATAAGTATATGAAAGTGTTTGTAGGGAGGAAAGGGAAAGGAGAAATGTTGTAATTAAATTATAATCTCAAAAACAAACAAAAAAAGATTTATTTATACCTTAAGAAAAAGAACACTGCTGTAACAGCTGTAGTTGAGATTTGCCTTAGCATTAGTTTACTAGACACTAGCCTAGTAAAATTAGACACTGAGTTTGGTCCACAACATTACACACACACACACACACACACACACACACACACACACACACACACAAAGCTGGAAAGTGTAGCATATTCAGAAACTGTTACAGGCACTCGGGAACTTTTCTAGTCATCAGTAATACCAAGGCAATAAGGTAAAACACATCTGTGTAAATAGAGTCATCATTGTGCCAGCCAGTAGAAAAACTGCTTGGATTAAATCACAAATCTAAGTACACTGTAACTGGATACATGATATTGTATTGTGTCAGTCAATCAAACACTGCATTTACATCTGCCTCCTGGAAAGGTATACAAGAGTAGTTGCTCTACTTTCTTGGACCCTGTTGTTTACAACTAGTTTTACAACTAGTTTTATAACCAGATGAATTGATCTAGAATCTTTACTCCTTTCATTTTTCAGAGTGACAAAAAAATTCAGGAAACTATTTCCTTAGTTTCTCTTCTCTTGGAATTGGAGAAATTTTCTTTTGAAACGTTTTAAGCAGTCTTGCATATATGTGACATACATATCCCAATAGACATTTTTCCCATGTAGACAAGTATTTTGGGGGTGGGGTTTGTGCAAGGTCAGACAATTAATAAGTGGCAGAACTTGGACACAAAGTAGGGTGTTACTTTAAACTACACACGTCAGTGTTGAAATCTACTTTATTTTTCAAATATTGATACAAGTATATATTTGTGTATATATCCACTGACTTCTCTCTTTCTGAATCTGTAAAGTCTATGACATTTCCACGATTTTCTCAGTGGATGAATTTTTTTCTTACACATAGAAAAAGCTGAGACTTAGGGGAAAGAGGTCATCATATCACCCTCTAATGGCTTTAAATGGCATAAAGTAATAGATTCATATTCTTTACTACGTCAAAACAACCAATGGTGAACACACTTCTTCACTGAGTTTTATGAAACAATGCATTATAAGATTATATGCTTTCAACTACACTAATTTATTGCTTTAATACTTTCTATTTGGTTAGCTGGATCTACCTATTGTGTATTTTATGATGGAGTAGCTGCAACATTTGAGAAAGTAATTATCTAAGTCCTATCTTCAAAGTAGCTTTGCCCTTTCATAGACTAACAACTTTCTGTGTCAAAGTCTTCATGAAAGAGCATGATTGGTAGAGACCTAGGAGACTGTAAAATGTGGAAGAAGAAATATGTTCTACATTAGTGGGAAGTATTATATTAGATATCTGAATTTTCATCCTTGACTCATCTCTCCTCTTCTAAGATGACAATATAATCACTTGAGTTATTTTTTAATATATGTTATTTTATTTAGAACTCCCACCCTTACATTTATTACTGACATATGGTACCACAATCATGAATGTATTGAAAAAGTCTGTGTCTACATCATTTTTGGTTAGGAAAAAAACACTTCAAACTTACCTCCAGCATCACTAAATCATTTTCCATAAATTTACTTTTCTGGTTGGGTTTAGAGTACTTGTGTCTACTAAATATTAGATAGTCAAAGAATGCTCCATGGAATAGAAGCATGGGCATCACATGGAAAAGGCTTAGAAACTGCAAATCTCTGGCCCCACTCCAGACAACTTTCTCACCATCTGTATTTTAGCAAGATCCCCCAGGTGGTCTCTATTCATGTTAACATCTGGATCAAAGCCAGAATTCCTTCACTACCTAGACTTTTGAGAACTGGTGATCATAGACACACACACACCACACACACATCATTGTAACAACAACAAATTATATGTTCACAAACACAGCACATTAATGGTATATACATAAAGTATATACTAAGATATTTTGAAAATGGCTTCCAGATTACCTACATTAAATATGAATGATAAGACAATAATTGCTGAATATGGTTGAGATCAGATCATGGGTAGTAGATTCAGATCTAGTATAATTGCCACAAAAGAATAAAATTATAATGAAAGAGTCAAAAAAAACATTTCAGCTGTCTCTACCAGTCTCCTAGGTCTCTACCAATCATGCTCTTTCATGAAGACTTTGACACAGAAAGTTGTAACAGTCATTCCTACTGTTTCTCATATCTCTGTGATAAAATTAGCTGAGAGAAAATGCCAAGAAAAGCATTAGGAGTTAATGTTAATGCTATTCTTTGATTACATGCATGATAATAGCTTAGCAATAACATGCATGCTCAATTGTAATGCCACAAGCTTGGCATTTATTTCACTAATCATAAAAGAAAATGCCATGTATATACACAACACACAGAGAGATATACACTTCTGCCATGTGTACATACACAACACACACAAAGATATGTACTTCTTTAGGGATGTAGCTCAGTTGGTAGAGTGCTTGGTAGCATTGATAAGGCCCTAGATTTGATATCCACCATCATATCAAAGCAGGTCTATTAGTATGTGACTGTAATTTCAGCACTTTGGAGGTAGAGGGTAGAGGAACAGAAACTCAAGGTCATCCTTGGCTACACAGCCTGAGCGTTAGAAAAATAAAACAAAACAAACAGAAAAGAGGTGACTTCTTTACCCATGACTATGTACTTTGGGACTGTTCTCTTATGAGGCTTTTAAGTAGTAAAACATTTTCTCACTTTATTAAAAGTGTTTATGAAGATAATTACTTGTTATTTAAATGACAATTTTATATATATATATATATATATATATATATATATATATATTTGTGACCTACAATATTTAGAGAGAAACAATCTCTCTATGTATCCCAGTTTGAACTCCAGCTCATGGTCCTCTTGCCTTAACCCCCCAAAGTGCTGGAATTAAAAGTATACACCATGGCATCTGGCCAATGTGATATTTTAATATATGCACATAGTGGATGGCTAAATCAAGCTAATTAACCTACATATTACTTTTGTTCTGAGAACATTTATAATCTATTCTTCTATCACTTTTTAAAGTTATTCCATTATTATTAACTACAATCATGCTATACAATAGATTTCTTGAAATCACTCCTTTTATCTAACTGAAATATAGCCTTTCACCAATATCTACCCACTATCTACCCATCCCCAACTTTTGACAACCGTCATTCTACTATGATTTTATGACTTCAAACTTGTTTGGATTCCATATAAAAGCAAAATCATGAAGTATTAGTTTTCCTATTCTTGGTTTATTTCACTTAGCATAATGTCCCCCAGTATTATCCATGTTGTTGCAAATGATGAGATTTCCCTGTGTTAAGGCTTAATAGTATGTCATTGCATACTTCATTTAGACATCCATTTAGAGACACTCAGATTGAATCCACCATATCTTGCTACTGTGAAGAGTTCTATAATGACAAGGAAGTGCATATATTAATTTCATTTCCTTGTATAGATGCTCAGTAATGGTATTGCTGAATCATACAAGAGTTCTATTTTTAATTTTTTGAGGAACCTCCATACTGTATTTTATAATAGCCATACAAATTTAACTCTTTACCAACAGTTTGCTTGAGTTCTCTTTTCTTTGAGTGAAATAAATCTGTTTCCAGTATTAGGTAAAAATATATGTTTATTTATGTATTGTTTGTCCACTATTTATCTGTTTGCTTATGCAATGTTACCTACTTACCACTTGATGGCGTGCTTTGAGGTACTCTTCCTAAGTCCGAAAAAACAGCTTGTGTACTAATATTTTCCCCCTAGGATTTTGTAGGATTATATAAAATCAGGAAAAGGAGATATAAGAAATCAGGAGTAAAAATGTGGATAGTCCAGTTCTTCCTATCAAGACAAACCTATCCTTAACTTGTAATATAAGCTGTGAAAATCTGATTTAGTAAGCATTAAAAGAATATTTAAGGAAAGAAATATGAAACTTTTTTTTTTTTTTTGGTTTTTCGAGACAGGGTTTCTCTGTGTAGCTTTGCGCCTTTCCTGGAACTCACAGAGATCCGCCTGCCTCTGCCTCCCGAGTGCTGGGATTAAAGGCCACCAATCAGTAAAATTTTCTTCTCGGAGTAGGGTAAGAAGAGAAATTGAAAGCCGGGCGGTGGTGGTGGCACACGCCTTTAATCCCAGCACTCAGGAGGCAGAGGCAGGCAGATCTCTGTGAGTTTGAGGCCAGCCTGGTCTACAGAGCTAGGTCCAGGAAAGGCGCAAAGCTACACAGAGAAACCCTGTCTCGAAAAACAAAACAAAAAAAAAAAAAAGAGAGAAATTGAATGGTGTTATATGGATAAACATATTCTCAATATGATACAAGGTGGAAAGATTTTACTTGCACAGTTTGTTTAGGCATAATAATGTAGAAAGAAGCATAATTTAGTCATGAAAGATGTATGAATCAAGGTGCTTGATTAATTTATCAGGCTGTACTATGAATCACAAGATATTAGTTTCCTGTTATTGTAGATGTGGGAGGGCTGTAGATTTGTTGTATGAAATCCGTGCTAAAGATACCAGGAAATATTCATATATTGGAACCTTATTTATGTTTCTGCCTTGTGCTGGAGTATCTGAAATTGATCTTTCTCCTTTTTATAATAAGTTGAATATTGTTGTCCAAATATATGAAACATCTTTATAGTTTATAGACAGTTTAATTTTTATCATTAACACATGATAAGTACAAATGTCTTAAAAGCTGATAAATTATTATTGATTGAGCATTTTGAGATCAAGGGCATTTACTTGCTGATGTATTTTTCTCCTTTGGTACAAACATTTCCTAAATTCTTCAGAATTTAAACATTAGAGCTGCACATGGTAGCTTATGTTGGTAATCCCAGCACTTAGGAGGTTAAGGAATGAGTATTATCATGAATTTTAAGCTAGGATGAGATATATAGTGAGTTCCAGGGTAGTCTGGGCTACAAAGTGAGACTCTATCTTCTAAAAGACTAAAAGACTCACATATTAGAAATTAAGCTATAAATGTGGGTATCTCTGTACATATGTATATTTTCTTACATATTTTGTAGATCACGTGTACATAAAATGGTCTTGCAATGTGTACCTGTGCCACTCTGAATGTAAATGTAGCTTTATGAACCTGGTAAACATAAGTAATTATACAGAATTTAGGTCAAGACATCCTTGTATTCAGTGGGCTTTGGTACCTTTTGGAACAGATAGCCGAACTCTTAGACCTAAACATCCTCAACTGGATAGTGGGGTTGTAAAACGTGTCTCATGATGAGTTTTCTTCACTAAAATACTTGTTAACCTATAATGTGCTGTGTAAACTTATTTTAAACTTAAAACATATTTATTTATTTGTTTATTTATTTAAGAGGCAGGATTTCTCAGTGTAGTCTTGGCTATCCTGGAAGTAGCTCTGTAGAACAGCTGTTCTCAAACTCACAGAGATCCACTTGCCTGTCTCCCAAGTGATGGAGTTAAAGGCACACCCAGTGAAAGGGTGTTAATAGCCTTCTCGTAATGTTTATATAGCTAACTAGTCATTCTGATTGGGAATAATTTAACAAATACTATTCCTTACATTTCAAGGAGGAAATAATTAAGGCACCAGAATGCAGAAGGATTGTTCTAGAAGACTGTTTAAACCACTGTTGTTACTTCATTGTATATATTCATGAAGATTAGAAAGCAACAGGATGAGACTAGAAATGGAAGCTTATTTTAATGGTTCATATTGAAACTTTAGAAATGCAAGAGTATATGAATGAAGATTGGAAGTGGTGTCATATACCTGTCATCTTAGCACTTGGAATTATCCAATTGCTAAAATCCAGACAGACAGAAAATATGAAAAACAGAAAAAGAGATGGGGGAACTACATTTTATAATGTACAGGGGAATCAGTAAGAATGTGGGACCTCATTGTAAACAAGGTACAAATCAGTAAAGCCACCCCTTTTAAACACTTAAAGAAAAAAATAATCTGTGTGCTGGGGATGTTAATAGAGTGCTTGTTAATAGAGGCCCTGTGTTCAATATCCAGTAGAACATAAACCATGTGTGGTGGAGAACATTTTAAATACCAGCTCTCAGTAGGTAAAGACAGGAGGATATGAAGTTCAAGGTCAGCCTCCAATATGTAACAAGTTTGAAACTGTCTCAAAAAACCTGAAATGGTGGCCTACAAGATGACTAAGCTGCTTGGCCTGTGCGCAGACCAGACTATCTGTTTCTAGATCCCACAAGGTGGCAGGAGAGAACCAACTCTAGAGAGCTGTCCACTAATCTCCAGGCACATATGGATGGGGTGGGGAGGGGAGAAGGAAGGGGAAAAGAGAGAGAGGAAGAGAGAGAGAGAGAAATTAAAACAACAACAACAACAAAAAAAAAAAACGAGACAAGTGGATTGAGGGGGCAGAGGGGAGGTAGAGGAAGGGAATAGGAGGAGAGGAAGGAGGGATGACTTTGGTCGGGATGCAAAATAAATTCAAAAAACTAAACTTTTAAGATAAGTAAATAAATACATACAAGTGCAATGCAATGTAGTCCTTGGCTACAAAGTGACTCCTTGGGTACAGAGTAAATGCAAGATTAGCCTGGGATACATGAGAATCTGTTTTAAAAAAAATTACCCCGAATTCCTTATCAAAAATGTCAAAGCAAAATAAATGTAGTTCTACTTAGGCAAGAGAAAAATATTTCAAAAATATTACAGCAGTAGATGTACACTAACAAGAATATTAAAGAAAGTTCTATATTGAGAAGAGAAAAATGATAGAAAATTGAAATATGGAATTTGTAATAGTAAAAATAATACTGGAAATAGTACATCTGTGGGTAAAAATGAAAGACCTTTTCCATTTTAAAAAATCAGAGTAAAAAAGCACTCTTTATTTTTTATGGAAAGTTACTTGAAGCTTTAAAACCTATTTAAGAAGAAATTTTTTAACAATAAAATAAATGCTGGTAGGGGAAGATTCTTCTATGTGAAGTAGTATTATATAACTTAATATGGAAATGAGTTAAAAAAGTGTACCACTGTCTCCAAGGAATTGAGTAAAATGAGGGACCAAAGAGTGATGAGTCAATAAGTTAGACTCGCGAAACATTTAATGAATAAAAAAATCATGAAAAATAAACAAAGAATGGACAGGACAAATAGAAAATAGGAAACACTTAGAACTATTATACACTTAAATTCAACCATATTGATATTTATTTATAACATTTGAAAAACTGTGAAAATATGCCATCTAAAAGGCATATACTGCCTACAAGTAACTCACTTAAGTGAAAAGACCAGACAATTAAATATGAATGAGTGAAGATGTACCATGAAAAGAAAGTTGTATTTTATCAATGTATTAAAGAGAATCCAAACAGAAAAATATTATTAAGAATAAAGATGGCCATGCTTATAAATAATAAATAAATGGATCAATTAATTAAAAGAACTTAAGAATCTTCAGTGTTTTTTTATCAAATAATGGTACTCTAAAATTGAAAACAAAAAGGAAACAGGCAATGACACAATTGTATTCTGAGAGCTTTTTCTTAGTGTTTGCTACAAACAGAGTCGAAAAGTTAATTACATAGTTGGCTAGTACACTCCATGAAACAACAACAAATGCATGTTATTCTAAGGTGCACATAGAAATTTGATCAGCATGGACCATATTTGGGGGTGTAAAACTGTCAAAACAAAAAAAATGAACTCATAGAAAGGATGTTCTCTGGTCGATACAAGAAATTGAAAATCAATAATTGAAATATTTGGGAAATCTCTACATTTTTTAAAACAAAGCATTATACACACTACAAGGAAAATGAAGGCAATAACATTTAAAGGTTGAAATATAATAAACAGAAAACAGAAAAGAACGAATTTAAGAAGACAAATTGCTATCTTTGAGAAAAGACTATACTATACGTAAATTGTATATAGGGCATTTGCCAGAAATCCAATGAATTAAGCATAAAGTTAAAAACTATTAAAATAATCGAAAGTAAATGGGAAAAATCCCCAGGCTTGGTTGCCCACACCTGCAGTCTGAACAGAGAGGTAGATGTAGGGGGATGTAGAGTTCAAAGTCACTCTCAGCTACATGTGATTTTAAAGTCAGCCTGGGGGAAAAACATGTACAAATTTTATCACATGTTATATGATGTTATGTTTATAAATAAATAAATCAACAAGTTGGAAAGGAGGTACCAAAAAACAAAATATCAGAGTCAAACAGTGATTAAGTAGTGTATATGTTTAATTATCTCAATATATTGAATATCAGTGTACTAATTACTCTAAAGACATTGATTGCTTTTTTAAAAATCTAAACTATCTGCTTTATTAAAAGGATCTGCTTTATATTATAGTCACAGATTAGAAGGAAAAGGACAGAAAATATCACATTGTGACACAGTCATATAAACATATAAACAAAACTGAGGTGTATAGATTAATATCAAACATAGTTGAAAGTAGATGAAGGACTAACACAAGGAAGTAAGATGACTTTAGAAAATGACTATTGAATAATAGTTCAGTATACCAAAATGTATGACAACGCTTAAAGGTCTGTGTGCTGAAAAACAGGTTTCTAAAATACATACAGCTAAGCCTGATGTAAATAAAAACAGAAAAATTCCACAATTATACTTGATAACTTGATTCTTTCAATAACTAATTAAAAAGGTAGTCAGAAAAATCAGTAAGTATATAGAAGACTCAAATAATGCTATGAGCCAATGTAACCTAAATGACATTTTTAGAAAACATTCATGCAAAAAAATACAATACATAGTCCTTTAAATGTACATGGAACATTTATCAAGAGAGAATACATAAAACTTAAAAATTAACTAACTTCCCAAGAAATTTTAAAAATAAACAAAGGTAAGGAAATTAGAATTTAGAGAAATGACCATATATGTGTAAGTTTCCCCTTTTATGTAACTCAAAGTACTTTCTCTGCTTACAAAGTAGAAATCAATAACAAAACATATAATATGTAGATACTTTAACTAAAATATAAACAAAGGGACTTTGAAGTACCTTGAACTGAATGGCAACTTTAAAGTGTTACCACAATTTGCAGAACATGAGTGAAATGCTACTTAGAAATGTCTAAATAATTGCTTATATTTGTGAAAAATAAATCTCAAAACAAGGTATAAGATCTTTCCTAAGAATCTGTGTAAAGTGATACAGCGTCCAAACAAGCCAGAATAAAGGGAAGGGTAAACAGGAATGAGTTAGAGCAGAAATCAGCATACATGTAAATGAAGACAGAAAAATGTTGACAAAATCAATGAAATGAAAAACTAGTTCTTTCAGATCAATATAAGTGATAAACTTCTTGCCAAGCTCCCAAGTACGAGGAAAGAGACACATTACCGATACCAAGAAAGAAAAAGGTCAGTGACTGCAGATTCTATAGTCATTAGACTAGTATAAAGGAGATGGAATAAATAAATTCACACTTTTGAATTCAGCAATTTAGATGAAATGAACCAATTCCCTGAAAGACAGAGTACCAAACCACACTCAAACTGGCAAAGTTTAGCTAATATAGAAATGTGATTTGCAGTTTAACACTTCACAATGATGACAACCATGGTATTATTTTGAACATTCACGTGTGTGTGTGTGTGCGTGTGTATGTGTGTGTGTGTATGTGTGTGTGTGTGTGTGTGTGTGTGTGTGTGTGTGAGAGAGAGAGAGAGAGAGAGGGAGAGAGAGAGAGAGAGAGAGAGAGAGAGAGAGAGAACACATGTGGAAGTTAAAGGACAGTTTCCAGGAGTCAGTTCTCTGCTTGCACAGTGTGGGGCCAGGGCCTCTAACTCAGGTCATTAGGCTTGGTGGCAAGCACCTTTATCCTCTGAGTTATCTTATTGACCCTCCATAGTTAAACTTAGTAATTTTTTAAACAAATATTTAAGATAAAATAAAGCAGTTCTATGTAATCTTTTAGAATATATATATATATATATATAATCTGTTTTATCACTCATTAGCTTAGTGCTCACACTAAATAGAGTACAAGAGAACCACAAATATCCCTAAAAATATGGACTTAAAAGTTGTGATAACAATATTTAGAAATCAACTCAAGTGATGTATAAAAACCGAATGCACGAACCACAAGTGGGCTTTATGCTATGAATAGGGGTCAGGTTTACCATGTCAAAATCAAATAGCATAGTTTACCATGTCAAAATATTAGAGGACAAAAAATATTGTGATCTCAATAGATATGCAAAAAGACATGAAAAGAGTAAGTACCCATTGATGATGATGGTGTTTCAAAATACAAGACGTTTTTATTAACCTAATAAGGGTAATGTTGGTAAGTCTACAAATAACATTGAATTGAATGGTGAAAAATTTAATCCTTCCCTCTAAAATCAAACACAAGGGGGAAATGTTACTCTTATTAAGTACAAAAACAAAAACAAAAACAAAACAAACAAACAAACAAACAAAAAAACATGCTGTAGTTCCTAGCTAGTGTAGTAAGGCAACAAAGAGAAATAAGAGACATAAATGTTGAAAAAGAAGTAAGCCTATCTGTGTGGATGGTAGAATGGCAGAACTTTAGAACATACTAAGCAATCAATAAAAGGTTTCTGGAATTAATATGTGAACTGTGCAAAGTAGTAGACTGCAAAGTCAATGTACTAAAACAACTGTGTATCAATAAAATAACAATGAACATCTGGAAATTTAAAAATTAATAAAATTTACAATAATACTTTATGGGCAACTAAGAAAGACACTAAGTTTAACATTACATGTATTTGGTATGTATACTGATAAACCAGAAATCAACATGTAATTAAATATATTAATGAATTAAGAGATATAATAATTCTAACATAATGAATTTCATTAAGCTGATCTATTGGTTCAGTATAATCACAAACACAATCACAGCAGGATTCTAAACTAATTCTAAAATTCATATGAAAATGTATTGTATATAGGATAGTCCAATTTAAGCATAATTAATATAAAAAGCACAATTAAAGGGGAAAACATAGACTTCACCAAAATTAAAACTGCTCTGTGAAATGTATTTTTAAATGTCAATTAAAATATAAAAATATAAATACATTATTCCCCCCTTCCCTTTCCTCCCAACAACCCACCCCACATTTCCTCCCTCCAACAACTCTCAGGCCCCAGCCCCTTACTCCCTTTGTAATTCTTTTGTTTTTAAATTTTTTAATTTAAGTTAGATTTTTTTCATACAATATATTCTGTTTCTTGTTTTCCATTCCCCAACTCTTCCCAGATCTACTGGATGTGCCTCCCCATGGGAGGCCTTGCCTTCTTATGGGGGGTAGTGGGGAGGCAGGAGGATGGAAGGATCCTTGATTGGTGTGTAAAATGAATGAAAAAATTTTCTTAATAAAAAAAATTGAAAATAAGTTAATAAACTAATAACCAAAGAAAGAATAAACAAAGCAAAACAAAAAATGGCTTATGTTCATTTAATGTAGACAATCATAACTAGGTGGGTAGATATAATGACATCTTGTTCAGATGGGTTATCTAGTTGTTACAGTAAAGAATGAATTTATGTAACTTGAAAGAAAAACAGCTCTTTTGAGCAAAGAGTCTTTTTGCTATTAGTGCTGAATTTAAAGGAAAGACTAAAAATTCCTTAGCATTTCTTGTTACCAGAATTATAGATGTGTTTGGTGCTCAATCGCTTACATTTGAATATTGATTATCAGTGGAGAAGTCCTGTTGTTCTTTATAAGGGTCATATGATATTTGGGTAAGAGTAATGACTGCAGCCAGCCAACAGGAAAATAATCCATCCTATATTTCAAGGGAGGTATCCTCACACTTAGGTATCACCTGCATCCTGCATTGTAGGCTTTTTGCTGTAGGTACAGCTGCTCAGGAAAAGATCAGAGTGATTTTCATAGTTATGCATTCATAATTTGAAGTTTTCCACCCTCAAAATCTACCCCATGATATCTGGCTTCTAAATCAGAGGAGGTATTTCAGGTATGTGACTTCCATCTTCTGGATCATCTTCAGCTCGTGGTTGAACCATTTGGGTACACTCAGAGTTGGAAGACATAATAATCAAAATTGTTTTGATGGATACTGTCCCTACCTACTATTGCAATCATCCTTGAGTGTTTGGTCAAGTTGACATCCACATTACTGAACATCCTTCAAAACTCTCCTTCAGAAAGTTAATGGAGGTCTTTATTTCTGAATGTTCCTGAAAAAACTCTACTCTCATTTCTCTTGTGGCCTCTCCTACATTTCATTTTCTCTAATCAAATCTCTTAACAGTTAGTGAAGTGCTTATGTGAGCAAGGAAAAAAAATAGCCCTAGTATACTGTAGTATATGGTTACACTTTATAATTCATTAATTTTTTATTGGATAGATTTGCTATTATAAGTATTCAGAGTAGGGTAAAATAGCTTACATTTCTGTATTAATGAACTTGATTGTTTCACTGCACTGTATACTAGGAAAAATGTTTAGTTTGACTGAGGTTGTTTTTTTTGTGGCAGTTTTCCTAATTTAAAGAACCATTTTCCTCAAGGAAGTCTTTTTACGTGACAGATTTTTAAACAAAAACCTTAGGCTCCCTTAATCAAATTATAAATGTTCTTTATAAAAATACACTACTATTAGCCAGGCGGTGGTGGCGCACGCCTTTAATCCCAGCACTCGGGAGGCAGAGCCAGGCGGATCTCTGTGAGTTCGAGGCCAGCCTGGGCTACCAAGTGAGTTCCAGGAAAGGCGCAAAGCTACACAGAGAAACCCTGTCTCAAAAAAAACAAACAAAAAATACACTACTATAATTCATCCTTTTAAAAATAAAGTTTGACCTGTCATTTACTTGTGAAACACACAAAGTTTTTAGCACTTTGTATTAAATATCTCATCTATTGGCAAGAAAAGTAAACTTACTTTGTCTAATTTTGATGGTGTCAATTTAATTTAAAAATACAGAGCTTCCACGTGGTTTTAATAAGTTATACTAATTTTAAATTTTCATTTAGATACTATAGTTATTAAAACAATTAGTGTGGCTAGTATTACATAAAGCAAAAGCATACTCACATTTATTAACCCCTTCTATTGGTTTCTAATCTTTAATGAAATGTTTTGTTGAGCTGAGGGTGTTCGTGAACCCTAGTAATTCCAGCATTTGGTAGAAGCAGGAAGATAAGAAGTTGGAGGCCATCCTGGGCTACACGAGATCCTATCTCAAGAGCAAAAACAAAACAAACAAAAAAAATTAAAAAGAGAGGCTTTGTTTTAATAAATAATGAAAATCCTTTTATCTCAGAATGAGAAAAAAAAAAAAAAGAAAAAAGAGTCCCCTTTGTTTCCGAGCATGGCTTCTGACTGTTAAGACATATGCCAGATGCTTTTTTTGACAAAGCACAGTGAGTGTCCCTGTTGGTAATTGACTGTGTATGGCTAACGCCATCTCTGGCTTTACTAGCCATAAATATTTATTTCAGTGAAAACCGTTTTCCTCATGTACTGACACTAACCAGATAAGAGCCTGCCTCTTTTTTTGCTTTTCTTTTTCATTTTCTATGTTTCTGACTTTGAAAGTTGGAATTTGTGCTTTTGTAAGTGAATTAAATGTTTGTGTATATTTTTCAGGGAGAAGCTGTGTCTCCCTTTAACACACCAATTACTGCCCATTCCTGGGGATTAATTTACTTAAAGTGTGCACAGAAGCACCGAAACTGTATCAAGAAAACAAAAGTGTTCAAATTCTACACCTACCAAATTTTTATTCCAATTTTCAGAGTATCTTCTTTTATTTTTAGATGAATCTCCGTTCTGTATTTACTGTAGAACAACAAAGGATTTTACAGCGTTATTATGAAAATGGAATGACAAATCAAAGTAAAAATTGCTTTCAGCTCATATTACAGTGTGCACAGGAGACTAAGCTGGACTTCAGTGTAGTCAGGGTAAGTATTGAGGTCTTGCACTTGAATTTATAGCTTTTTATTACAAATGATATTTGCTTAATATAAGAAAAACTATTCAGGGTATGAAGTCCTAACTTTCTACACAGCTTCATTTCCCTGGTGGAAAAATACTATTTTCATAAATAGAGATACCAACACAGTCATATTTGTTTTCATAAATACCTTGAAAACACTGAAACTCTTGGAGTATGGACATAACTCTTACATACATCTTAGAACTAATAAATACCGGTGTATATATTTAATGGTTCGTGAGTAAGAGACAGGGAATCCCAAGGGAAGAAATTATTGCAACCATTCTTATTCTGTTGTAAAAAAAAAAAAGTCAGAGCCGCTACGCATTACTGAACAGCAATGAGGTGATAGAGAAGAGGCAAGTGATAAATCTAGCAGAACTAGTGACCGATTTTATTGAATGCATTGGTCTTTTCACGTTTATTTAAACGTTCTACAAATCCTTTTAGTGTGGAACCTTAGTGATTTAAAGATTCATAACTTTATCATCCATGGAAGTCACTCAACTAATTTGGGGAAAAAAGGATATATCTTTTTCAAGTTTATTTTGATATACAATCATACCTTCAAAGTTCCTAGAAAAAAGATCTTTAGATAGAATTGTTCCCCATGTTTTTCCTAAGAATTAAAGTATATATTCACATTGGGAACAACATTCTTATTGTCTGAGATCAACTATTGGATTCACATTTCTGTTAAAAACAAGAAATAGCTTCTATTAACAGCTCTAACTGCACCTTTAAATTAACTGATGAATCTCAAAGAAATATGTTTAATAGCTTTATTAAAAATATTTCAAGTTGTTGAGATTGCAGTTTATATAATTAAACTTTTTCCAACTGTAATTTCCTTGGACTTTCCCCCCTTTTGTCTTAAGATTACTTTAAAGTAAATTGTCTTTCCCGGCAGCCGCAATGTGGATCATCTCTCAGGTTTCAAACTTGTCTTTGCACTCTTACCCCTTATAACTAAATTTATTGTTTTTGAATACAGAGATTGTAGAAATACAGATATTTATATTTATACTGAGTATGGAGTGAAAATCGAAAACAATGAGAGCAGTAGATTTCAATTCTTAGAACGTAGGGTTATGAGTATAACACTGTATAAGAAGATATAAGGAGTTGGGTAAAGCAATCAGTTCTCCTCATTCCAGGAAAGCATTAGTGGTACAGAAATGTATTGTTTCCAATCTAAATCTCAACATAATTTTCATTCTTTTGACACTCAGACAAAAGCTCAGCAGAGTGGTTTGTAGATTTGTAAATCTGTGATGACCCCCATCTTTTGCTGTTTATTGTTTCCCACTTGAAAGAGATCTTTATTATTTTTAATATAGTTATTATGTTTTTTCCTCAGAAGAACTTAAGTCCAGTATATTAAGTATTCACTCTAAGTATAAAATGAATTTAAAAGGTTGAATAAAACATCCAAACAAAAATAATCAAAAAGAAGTAAACAGACAAGAAAACAAACAGTGAGATATAGAAAAAGATAATGAAATTTAGAAGACGAAGGTTTGAAAATGCTATAATGAAACCCATTCTTTTGTGTGCTAATCCCCCCCCCC
>CABHPR010127299.1:0-11913 GCA_902168415.1 Peromyscus melanophrys | reverse complement strand
ATAAAAGAAGAAGAAGAAGAAGAAGAAGAAGAAGAAGAAGAAGAAGAAGAAGAAGAAGAAGAAGAAGAAGAAGAAGAAGAAGAAGAAGAAGAAGAAGAAAAGAAAGAAAGAAAAAGAAAAAAGGTCTTCGGTTGCCCAAGATACAGAGGCTGGCTGTGTCAAGGTGAATCTGCTAACCCAGTGTGTTTGTGGGACTGGGGGAGCTGGTTCAAACAGCCAGTCCAGAGCAGGGGGAAATGCCTAGGGGCAAGGTGGGGGCTGGGTCAGGAGTGATCAGAGATCTTCTGCAGAAGGTAGATATGAAGTACTTTCCTTTTGGCCTCCTTTCTGGTAGATGTATATCAACACCATAAAGCCAGCACGTGGTGGCAGGCTGATTGACAGCAAGGAAAACAGAATGTTCTGAAGTTGGCAGAATTGCACATGGCATGTCAGGGCTAAGGTGCTCGGCAGGGTTTTCAGTTACACAGAAAGTGTTTTGGTTATATTGTGTCCTTCCCCCCTACACACACACACACACACACACACACACACACACACACACACACACACTCCATACTGTGTAAGTCCCTGATGTCCCTAGCTTTCTGTTGTATCAGACCCCACCCCCCAAGTGAAGACACTGAATTCAAAGCCAAGATCTCTCCTGTCTGTCTCTCTCTCCCACCCCCACCCCCACCCATAGCCTGTGAACATAGGAGGAAAGTGTCATGTGTTAGGAGCAAGAATTTTGTATGCCGTGATCTTTTTTTTTTTTCCTGGAAGCAACTGGAAACCAACTTAGTGACACTTAAGTCCTCCACCTGCTCCACAGCCGTAGCCAGTGTGTGTGAGTCAGAATGGTACCAACAGAGCCCTTGGCTGAACAGCCACGAGAGTTGCAGGCTCTGACTTGGAGTGGGAAACCGTGTACCACATTCCGAGTCATGGCAACTTGAACTTGGCAGTCCCATTGGCTCCTGAGATTACAAGTGTTTCCTGGCCAAAAGCACGTGTGATGTCATCAACCTTAGAGTGGGATGTGAATTGAGAAAGCATGCTCCAGCGGTTGGCAACAGGCTTGCACCCTGGTCCCAGCAAGGCTGAGCGGTAAGTGTGTGTTAGAGTTACACCTTACTCAGCTCCTCACGTCCGTGTGCTCAGCACAGCTGCACCAGGGATTGCTGAGAGCTTCTTCCCTTTGCCACCCAAAGGGTCAGGATGCCTACAGAGTGTAAAGGATGCTTGCTGGCTCTCTTATTTTCGTCATCAGAGCAGGCCAGTGTTCTTTAAAAATAAGAGCCCTTTCCAAGGTAAAAGGGGGCAAATTCTCTTCCTAGAAAGGCTAGTTTTCAGAGGATGGCAATGGCCATATTTCACGACAAACATACTTCAACATATCTGCCCTTCTTAGAACATGCTGTGTTTGTCCCCCAGTGGGCTCTAACTACCTGCTTTCTGTGTTTACTCTATAAGGAGATTTTTTTTTTCTGCATCAGTCCTTCTACAAAAAGTTTACCCTGGGCACACCAAAGACCAGTTACCATGCTTTCCCATAATTAAAAAATATGAACTTAAGCCCAATATTTTGCTAGTCAGAATTTGTAAAGAAAATGATCTATATACACCAAAGGCTCAATTTTCCTGCCAAGCCTGATGACCTGCATTGGATTCCCCAAGACCCACATACAAGAAGGAACTCTTGCAAGGTGTCCTCTGATGTCCACAAAAATGCCTATTGTGTTGTACACACACACACAAACACACACACACTAAATTAATCTCAAAAAAGAAGTAATAAATCGTAAAAACAAGATGAAGTTCAGAATGATACAGACTAGCATCCCTAACCCCTCAAATCCAAAACTTTTGGAGCACAGGATGCCACATCTAGAACATTCCACACCTGACCTCATTGAGATAAAAAAGCAGGCACACTAAAAATGGTGTATAGGATTACCTTTTTATAAGCATATGCAAATATGCCTAAAGTATCTGAAATCCTGCATACTCCTTATCTCCTGCATTTCAGATAAAGCTTCCCCAGCCCAGGCCCGTAACACCTCTGATACCAACAAAGTAAGTGTCCACAGCATGTTCTACTAAGGCCAGGAAACGTGGATGTTTTTCCATGTTTAAAGTAGAATGTGGGGAGCTGGGGAGGCAAAGACAGGAGGGTCTTCGGAGCATGCTGGCCAACTAATCTGGCTGAATCAGTGAGCTTTGGGATCAGCGAGAGACCCTGCCTCAGACGTATGGTGGAGAGTGACTGAGGAAAATACCCAGTGTCAGCTTCTGGGTTCTACATGCATGCTCACCCATGTACATGTGTACTCACTGCTATCACACACAAAAATTAAGTATAATACAGCTCAGTATATATGAAAGTTTTAATTGACCCAACTTCCTTCAGGGCTGTGTTCAGAAAATACCTACATCTTCACCTGTGCACAAATGAAACAGCAACCTATTATGCTCGCCTCTTCCTGTCTCTACCTCCTGTCAAGTCATCCCCTTTGGCCTCTGCTCTCCATCCTCATTATATAAGCCTTGGTGACCACACACCTCTCTCCACAGCCACCTGCCCTGGCAACCTGCAATATCCGCCTCCCTCTTCCTCCTCCTCACCTAATCCCCGAGACCAACCCACCTACCTCTAGAGTATGAGCCCACAGGTCCTGAGGACAACTGTGGTAGGCTGAGAATGATTCCTTGGTCATGTCCAGTGAGGGTGGCATGACCACAAATAAGCTCTATTTAAATAATGGTTGGCCGTACCAGTGGACTTCTCTTTCGAAAACACATGTGATGTTTTCAAGTACCTTTTGGGCCTAATGCATTATGGTATTTCTCCTTCTGAAAAGTGTTGGTCTTTGGAAATGCCTCTCCGATCCAACCCAGAACACACCTTAGTACTGATAAGGATTTGAAGGTGGTAGATCAACCCACTGTTCTCACCTGGTTTCCTTTCCTTTCTTGCTATCTCACTCCTACCTCAGGACCACTTACTTTTCTCTCAGTTTATGCAACACACAGTTAGCAGTGAGCCACTAAGTGCTCATGCCAAAGTCTTCCAGAAGAGGGGCAGGATCCATGAATCCACACAGCTTTGAGGGCTTCACAAGGTTCTGTCTCTCCTGGTTCAGAGCAACTCCCCATGGCTTTGCCTCCAAGCTTATATGTGGCATCTACTGAATCTGAATATGGTTTGGGAGAGCAGAGACAAGGGGGGGGAGCTTGAACCCTAACAGTGTGTCTAAGCATAAAGGAACCATATAAGAAGTCCTAGTAACCTGAGACAAAGAGCCTAGAATTAGTACACCATACATAGAGAGTTAGCAGCCATGGTTGTGGAATGTACGCGAACAAAAGACACAACCACATGGTCCGTTTTCAAGTCCATACCATGCAAATCATTTCTTACATGAAAATAGCTCATTACACTTGGCTAGACTCTTGTTCCAGCATAAATATTTCCTACCACAAGTTACCTGGTTCAAAAGCACCTGTGGAAGGGCCTGCTTGCACAGACGCTCTGATTTCTAGTCTCTCTCCTTCTCAGTCCTTAATTAAGTGCTGCAGCCACCCTGAGAAGCCAGTCATTACCACTGGGTGAGGAAACGGAGTCCCAGCGGGAGTTATGTGACTTACCCAAGCATACGAGCCAGACAGGCCAGGCAGGGTGAGGCTTTCCAGTTTCTGACACCCACACCCCATGTGCAATCTAGCCTCGTCACTGGGACCTTGGCGCAGTGAGAAAAGAAACAAACAAGCAACTATTACATGGCTTTTTGTTTTTGAGGAGCAATGGATTCTTCCCAATCAATCCCTGGTCACAGGAAGAAACGTATTGTCACACAGTTATTGGAAGAGAGAGGGAGGTTTGGGCTTGGCAAGTGCTCTTCCTGAAACAGCACAATGTCTCCTTTGCAACACTCACGCTCAGTTTTTATTCAACAAAATTGTCATCTGTCTCTCTGGGCACTGGGAATTCAAAGGTGACACCATAAACACTCCCGTGTGTTAAGGATCAAGAAAACATATGACATGAACTATAATAGAAATGTCCATACCTCGAGAAATAGGAAAGCTCAGAAGAGGAAAGTTTTCCCTTTCTGAGGAGTCAGAGAAAGCTCCATGTATAAACTGACCTCTTTGGTGGTGGTTGTTTTGGTTTTATAAGACTAGTATGCAACCCAGGCTGGCCTAGGATTTATAGCAATCCTCCCTCTGCCTCCTGAGTACTGAGATTATAGGGGTGTGCCAGCATACACAGCTATGGTGACTTTGAAACTGAAGTTTCCTCGCTGGGAACAATGGAAAAGATCATTTGTTGAGTTACAATCCCAGCATCTATCCCTGTCATCTGATGTCACATCCTCCAGAATCTACAGCATGCAACCCTTTCCACAGCCCTCAGTATCCTAGTGGTCACTGAGTTCAGGTCCTTGAAGCTGCCTCTGTGATTAGAACACAGAAAATGTCATAGCAACAGCTTTTGAGGTGTCCATCCCTGTAGTTTCTCAGGTCACACAGAGAGCCAAGGCCTTGACAAGGTCTCAGAGAATTCCTAGGTTTGAAAGTATAAGAGAGAGGTGCTGCCCTAGTTTACTCCCTCTTACTGTGAAAAAAGAAAACACCATGACCAAAAGCTCCTGGGGGCGAACAGAGTGATTTCACCTTACAGCTTGTAGACCATCATGAAGGGAAGTCTAGCAGGAACTCAGGACAGGAACCTGGAGGCAGGAACTGAAGCAGAAGCCCTGGAGGAACACCGCTTACTGTGTCCTGCTCTTCATGGCTCCCTCAGCTTACATTTTTATACAACCCAGGACCACCTGCTTGCCCAGGAATAGAACAGCCCACAGTGGACTGAGCCCTCTCCCATCAATCACTAATCAAGAAAATGCCGCACAGACTTGCCTACAGGCCAATCTGATGGAGACATTTTCTCAAGTAAGGTTCCCTCTTCCCAGATAACTCTTGCCTGTGTCAAGTTGCCAGACAGACAAACAACCAGCATCCATGCTGTAAGTCTTGCAGTCATCACTAACAATGAATTTCTGCTTTTCACTGATTTGTTTCAGAACACTGGATACCTCTTATTTATATATGTATGTGTATTACGTATGTATGTGTATGTGCATATATGTCCAAACACATACTTAAAAATCTAGCCCTTTGTTTAAAAAAATGAAGTAAAATAAAACCTCTTTTCCTTTGTGGCATCATCTTTTAATTCCCAGTGCTAACTGAGACAGATAAAAATTATTCTCAACACTCTGCTGGGTGGAGACACGAGGCTGATGTGATGGGCTATACTGACTGTCAACTTTACAGAGCCTAGAATCAACTAAGAGACAAACGTCTGAGCATGTCTGTGATGGGGGTTTCTAGACTGTGTTTCAAAAAGTAGGAAGACTCACCCACAATGTGAGTGAGGGTGGTGACTCCCCGTCACCAGGCCATGGTCTGGGACCCCAGACTGTCTGAACAGGAAGAAGTAAGCTGAGCCCCAGTGTTCATCTGTCTCTGCTTCCCGACTGTAGATGCCATGTGACCATCTCATTGCCACGCCTCTCCTGCCCTGATAGACTGTCCTGCCATGATGGACTTATGGTACCTTCAAACTCTGAGCCAAAGTAAACCCCGGCGGCTTCGGTCCTATGTTTGATCACAGTGGGAAGGAGAGCCACAGATGCATGCGGATGACGAGGAAACAAGGCTTTCTTTCAAGGGCAGGCAGCTCGCTTCCAACTGCTCTGTAGAGGTCTTGCTGTTAGAGGGCCCTGGTGGTTGAAGCACCAGAGATATTTCCCCTACAGCCCTGTGCTGCACGATCACTGTCCCCTCTCTCTTCTGTCCCCTCTGTCTTGTGTCTTGGGTTTTCCTCTCTTGGCCTCTCCTTTCACCTCTGTCACCCCACAGTCATCCTCAGCTCAACTGTCTCTGGGTGCCTGTGACCCATAACCCCAGGGAATTTTCCTAAGCAAAGCAGGTTGCTCATTTCCCAAGAAAACGTCGAGGTTGTAGTGGCTTCCGTCTGTCTGTCCATCCTGCAAATAGGATCACCCCGGGCCGTCAGTGGGAGGTCAACACTGTGTGCTCTATGAGACATGAGTATGAACTGTGCTCTTGAAAGGGACTCCCCTACCCTGCTAGTTTTTGATGCTGCAGTTCTGACCTTGAGTGCCAGGGAAAGAGGCTTAGCTGACTCTGTCATAATCGGACAGGCCTCTGGGCGCTCACTTCCAGACAAGGCATCGGACTTGGAGTCGGAGTGACTGCAGTCAGACTCCTAACTACTCTAGAGGCCATATTCATTAATCCAAGTGGCTGTGTAGTCACAACTGTACGAAGGCCACAGTGGAAGGACACACAACTGCTGCCCAGCATGGCCCGCTCTGGGCAAAGGAAGACAGAAGAGGAAAATAGGAAGGATGCCACAATGGCATTGATTTCTTCCCAAAAGAGTTCAAGTAGATTGGGCCACTTATAAATAACTAAGAAACCTTGTGGCTAGAGATGTATATTTTCCAAGTCTCTGGTATTTTGTTCTTCTGTGTATTTGTGAGTGAGTGAGTGAGTGTGTGTGTGTGTGTGTGTGTGTGTGTGTGTATTGAGATAAGGGTCATATGTAGCCCAAGGTGATCTCAAATTCAAATTGTAGCTAAGGATGACCTTGAACTTCCAATTCTCCTGCCCCCACCTCCAGAGTGCTGGGATCCCAAGTGTGCACCACCATATCCAGTCCTGTGTAATGCTGGGGACTAAACCCAGAGCTATGTGTATGTTAATCAGCTCTACCAGCTGAGCTACATACTCAACTTCTGATTTTTTTTAAAGTATATTATGTATTTTATTATATATAATATACTTAAAATATTTTAGTATATTATATAATGCATTATTTAAAGATTATATAATTTCATAAAAGAAAAAGCCCATATCCATGGTGTCCATTGAAAGTGAAGTTTTTTTAAGGCTGGAGGGATGGCTCGGTGTTGAAGAATGCTTCTGCTCAAGCATGAGGACCCGAGTTTGGGTTCCATCACCCACATAAAAATCCAGACATGGCTATGCATGTACCTGTAACCCCCGTGCTGTGGGGGCTGGAGACAGAAAGATGGATGGAGCTTGCTAGCCGCCAGCCTAGCTCCAGGCTCCATAAATGCCTGTCTCAGGGAATAAGGCAGAGTGTGATGGAGAAAGGACTTTGATAGCCTCCTCTGTCCCCTACTTGTGTGCCCACAGGTGCGCACACCCTCACACAGTCATGTGCACGTGCCCCATACACACATACAAAATAAACACATCAAAATAATTTTCAAAAATTAAAAGGAAGTTCACTGCTCAGGAAGACATTTCAAAAATATGCTCGTCTAAGTAGTGGAGGCCCTCAGGTGCCTCCCCCAAAAGGAAGTGCCACCCCATGAATACCATACACCTAAGGTGAATACCTCAGATTTCACAAGGTCTTTGTTGCTTAGGCCTGTGCCTCAAGGCTGTACTGCGCGCTGCTGAGGTGTTCAGACCCCTGAAGGGCTGTGTTTAAGCAGCATACCTACCTGTAGAAGCACTTCCTGGCTGTGCTCCGGTTTTCAGAGCTTAGCAAAAATGTCCTCTTTCCTTCCATACCTTTCCTGTATGGGAAGTTATTGGGGGCTTTAAGGCATCCTCTCAAACTAGTCCCTTCCCGAAGTTTTTTGTTGGTTACTTTGTTTTGTTTTTAAGGCAACATGGAAAAAAAAATCTTGGTAGCTTCCATGGTGTTCTAGTAATTTCCAGGGAAGGTGAGAAAAATGCAGACATTCCCAACACTATTCTGGTTACTTAAGAAGTCTCCGAGAAACCCCGGTCACAAGGTAGCCTCCAAGTTGCCACACACTGTCCTGAACCTTCCTGCTCAGCTGTTCTTCCCTCCAGTAACAGCCAGTAAATGATTTCACACCTTATTGTTTAGCTGCTAAAAGCAACACAGTGAGTCTCCTCAAGGCTGCCTTTTTGTGGTCCAAAAATAAAATGGGCTCATTTTCATGCTAAGCATTCAAAGGCTCCTAGGAATTCTAATGAGAGGCAGAGGAAGGAGCAGGAGAGAAGAATGGTCAGCCTGGAGTGTCCTGAGGAGGCTCAGCTTCTGCTTGGAGTTTCTCACCAGCCGTGCTGGAGAGAATAGGGTTAAGCTGCAGAAGGCAGGGCAGCCCGATGGAGTCTTCAGCTCCATTGAACTTTCCTTATCCCTGAATCCAGGGCTGCCCTTTGCTGCCTTCTTCCAGTAACTTGCTTCTAGGTCAGAATATAAAACTACAGGTCCAGGAGATTCAAGGCTATCTTTTGAAATTCAAAACTCAAGTCTTATCAGTAAAAGACTCAATTCCACGGGTGGTGTATTAGAAAGAATGCTGTATGAGACAATTCACATAATGCTGGAGCTCATGAGCTATCCTAGAAGGTATGAAGAGACTTCAGTAAGATTTTCCAGAAATATCTATGTTACCCACCTATCAGACTGGGAATCGTCGTAGAAAGAGCATTGCTGACTTGAAATTGCCTGCGCCAAAGTTAAATGTTAGAGACAACATCTGCACATTGTACTATTTGCAAGCATGGCTTTATTGGGGATCAAGGACAGACTCCTCAAACCCCCCCACAACGGAGCCAAAAATCCACCCTTCTAGGTTTGTTTCAGGGGTCATCAAGGAATCTGTGGTTTCAAAATATAATCACCTGAGGTGAGTCCAATAGTGTTTGCTAAAAGAGAAGGAATTTATTGACAACCCTCAAGACTTCACAGCCTCCTTCCCTGAAAGTTTTCTTCTGTTCTTTCTATTCACGACTGCTAATTTCTTCCCTGAGATATGACCCAGTTTGCACAGTGATCTTCTTCCAGCCCAGCCCCGAAGTGTTACCGGCACTGGGATGTGCTGAGTGAAGACGTCCTGAGCTGACGACACTCAAGAGAGGCAACGCTTACCACAACACTTACCGGCACCATTTCTCACAGAGCTGTGCTAGACTGGTGGGTTACCTTCCTTGCTAAGATCTTTGAAGACCCAGGACTCCAAGCAAACTGTAAACAAAATTGCTCACAGACTCTAGCTGCTGTTTACCAAAATAAAACATTTAAATGGCTGAGGGACCCATATACATACAATACTTGATGTACACAGAAGACATCACTAGCTTTTTATTCAAGCAGCTGGATAGTGGAAGCCTGTCCACTTGGCACAGGTGTGGTGAATTTCTGCACACCGAGAATTTGAGACTTTCCTAAGGTCATTGCTTTAAACTCGTCCCAGGGTTTTCTTTCCCTTCAAGACTCTTTAAGCATGGAAAAGACACAGATTTTCAAAACCAACCTTCAGAAAGATATCATCATCCCATTTTACATATTTATTCAGAATCTGGTCACCAAATATGTTCCCATTGCTAGCGCTGCCATGGGTCTTGTTCCAAGTGTATTCATACACAAGCAGAGCCTCCTTCTTAGAGTTTACAGAAAAGAAGCCAGGGTCTGGCACAGAGGGGCTGGGTCAGGGAAGATACATTTTATGAGACAGCTGAACTTGACCTATGTATTGAAGAGCTTTCAGCAACAGGAGAATCTGGAAGAAGCTTGAGCTAAGTCAAGGAAACAGCAGGTGAAAAGGACCCAAGGCTGGACAGAAATATGGTTGCAAAACAGGAATGGGAAAAGGCTACAGCCTTTAGAAAAAATATCAGTGTAAGGATGTGGCCAGAGAGGCGATAGTGAGTCACATGGAGTTTTGGAAGATGTCATGAGGCATTGGGATTGTATTGTAAGTTTAACAAGAAAGGACAGGTGGCTCAGGGGCACAGGGTACTGGGTTCAAACCATGACATTTAAAAGCTGCCAGAGGGTTGTAGGCTGAGAAGGGAGCACAATGTGAATTACATTTTTTTTGTGTAGTGTGTGTGTGTGTGTGTGTGTGTGTGTGTGTAGTGTGTGTCTTCAAAGGACCACTTGTGGAAGTCAGTTCTCTCCTTCCACCATGTGAATGGTGGGGATCGAACTTAGTTTGTCAGGCTTGGTAGCAAGCTCCTTAACCCACAGAGTGCTCTTGCCTGCCCCTACATTTACAGTTTTAAAGAACATCCCCCTCTGCTATGTTGAGGTGAATTGTAGAGGAAAGACAGAAATGAGGTGGGAAGGGGCAGCAATGGCCTAGCTGAGGAATGGCGGTGGCTTTGATTGGCAGCAACAGGAATGGAACGAATTTGGTAGATTCCAGACAACTCCTTCAGCTAGAACCGTTAGAACTTGCTGAGGGCGAAGCACTCCACCTCAGAGGGCTAAAATGATTTACCTAAAAGGAGAGACTCTGGAATTGACCCCCAACAAATGCTGGGTGCTTAGCAATGTCATGAACTTGGATCTTAAAATTCTTCCTAAGAAGGCCTTGAGAAAGAATATTCCTTTACCTGTGTTTTATATGTAAGGATCCCCAGGCTCTGAGAAGTACTTAAGTAATTCACTCCAAATCAAACTTGGGGTAGCAAACAGAGTATTACATACAGCATTCGGGAAGCTGAAACAGGAGGGTTGGGAAGTCCAGACCAGCCTAGGCTGTATTACAAGACCCTGTCTCACTAGGTTGAAAAAAAAAAAATAGAAGTGAGGGTGGCAGTTAGGAGAGAAGCCCAGAAATATTAAACGTTGTATCATCCAGCCCATTTCTACTGTATCACAATGTTTCCCAAAGCAGCAGAGAGAGAGCCTTGAGCACAGACTCCTGGGGAGGAGTGTCCGCCTCTTCTAACCCACTAATGTCCAACAGGCTCATAGCAGATGCGGTCATCAACTGCAGATCCCTCCCAGCCGGTCATCACAAACCAATCCTAAGTTAATGCCGTTCTCTCCTTACCCTTACCCCGCCCCCACCCCCCACCCCCCCACCCCCCACACACATTCCTCACAACACTGAGTCAGAAGCAGTTCAGTCCCATGTCCGTCCATCCGTCCGTTAACTGACAGGGACATGAGGCCCTGAACCCACCTCCCTTCCCTAGTTGCTGTAGCAGGAAATTGCTTGTACAGCCCCATGACAACTTTTCTATATTTAGCCAAAGTAGCAGTGGCGAAGATCTGTCCAGCTCAATTTTTTTTTCCAGTTTCAATGTTGAAAAATCTCACCATCTACTGAAAGGCACATTGGCCTTGACAGTCTCTGAGCAGAAGGCAGCTTCCCGGTTGCACAGAGGTATCTACTGGAAGCGGTGCTCCAAAAGTACATAGACCACCTTTGTAGAGCAGAAATACTTCACAAGTTAAATGCTCCGTCTCCTCCCCACTCCCACACAGACAGAGTGAAGAGACTAGCTGGTCCTGTAGGTGCCTTGATGATTTTTTTCTTTCCTAAGAGAGGAAAACAAGCATGAAAGATTGAAGGGGAAATTGTCTATTACTTGCTTATGTGTTAAGTGGCGGGCACGGCACTTGGGTTTCATTTCTTTGCAGTGTGGCATGAGAAAGAAATATAAAGGGTGGCCTAGGGTTTAAAACCATAGATGACCATGTGTGCTGGGCCGAGTGCAGACAAAATAGCAGTAGATGTTACCAAGTGCTTACTATGCCAAAATCATCAACACGGAGGGTGCCCATCACACTGATCCTTAGAGTACCTTTCGGGAAGAGGTGCAGTTTAGCTTTGCTCAAGCCAGACAAAACCAGATATAGTATACTGCCCGAGACTGACCCACATCACTGTCAATCAGCCAGAGAGAATGAGCAGCTAATGAAAAATGAACAATTAAAGACGAGTGAGGAGAGATGGGGGGAACCATTAAAGGGAAATGGGAATCGCCAAGAGGGTAAAGCAACGTGCAGCATCTCTCTCTCTCTCTCTCTCTCTCTCTCTCTCTCTCTCACACACACACACACACACACACACACACACACACACACACACACAC
>CABHPR010127298.1:21588-38901 GCA_902168415.1 Peromyscus melanophrys | reverse complement strand
AGAGAGAGAGAGAGAGAGAGAGAGAGAGAGAGAGAGAGAGAGAGAGATGTGTGTTTGGTATGTGCATATATATATATGCTCATGCTTACACAGTTGCACTCACCTGTACATACACATGTGGAGGTCAGAGATGTCTCCCTTGACTAGTCTCCACTTTAATTCCATGGGACATGGTCTCTCACTGAACCTTGAGCTCACTAATTAGCTAGTCTAGCTGTTCAGTAAGCCCTCAGGTTCCTGTTGTCATCTTTCCTGGAATCACCTTGGTTAGAGAAGCTGCCAGGACCAGGTTTTCATGTAGATCCTAGGGATAAAATTGAGGTCCTCATCCTTGCAGAGTAATCCCAACACCTAGTAAGCCATTTCCACAGCCCCCAATCTCATATTCTTCCATTGTGAGCCTTTTGACTTATTCATTCAACAAACCTTTATGGAGCAATTACTAACAGAAGACTGAATTCCCCATTTACGGCATCTAGAGAAATGTAAAAAAAAAAAAAAAAAAAAAAAAAATGCAGCCTCTGAATCATTCTTACTTATGGAGTCTGTATTTGCAAATTCACCTGCTGCTAAAACATATTTGCAGCCTGAGAGCCAGAGATTTGGAGTTTGTGCTTAGCATTTAGACTCAAAGCAGCTGAGTTCAAGTAGACTGAAACTCTGCCATCTTGTTTCAGCATGTCTGAAGAAGGGACAGAAGGCAGAGGAAGAAGATGATACCAACAATTTAAATCACTTGGAGCACAATAACATGAATATTTCAAGCAATAAATACACACACGAGAGAGAGAGAAAGAAAAACACAGACATACAGAGAGACAGAGATAGCTGATCCTGTGAGAGCCTGAAAGCTGAACAGAACAGGTCACCTGATTAGTTAACTTAATTCTTCATCAGTTGGTTAGCATAAATCTTTCCTTTGAAGATTGTTATTAACTACATACAATGAAATATGGGTGTAGAGGTCTAGTCCTAGAAGAACCATCAGAATACAAAATTAGGTGATCCAATGGTAAAATAGCATTATGCCCCAAACAACAAGTCAGAGTCACAGTCTGTCTTCATACTACATCCAACACCCTCTGGCTGACAGCCACTCATGGCATTCTGCCCACATCCATAGTGATCACCTGTTCTCTGGAAGCCCACTCCTTCACATATCCATCCCCCACCTGCCATCTTGTTTCAGCATGTCTGAAGAAAGGACAGAAGGCAGAGGAAGAAGATGACACCAACAATTCAAATCACTTGGAGAACAATAACATGAATATTTCAAGCAATAAATACATACACACAAGAGAGAAAGAGAAACACAGACATACAGAGAGACAGAGATAGCTGATCCTTTCCATCCCCACTAGCCCACTCTTCCACAGACCCGCTTCCTAATCCATCCACTTCTACACACCCCACTCCCAACTGGGCTGCCCTTTAGTAGCCCTGCTTCTCCAACTGCCTGTTCTGTCATCAGCCTTGTTTGTGTTCTCCAGCAACCCTGCTTCCCAGAGGTACTGCTCTCCAATAGCCCTTCTCTTCAGTACAACCACAGCTCAGCAGCATGCTCCACAGTAGATTCACTCCTCAGAAGCTACCTAGGACACTTTGTAGTCGTCCACTCTGCTTCCTACCCACCAGGTGTTAGCACCATGTCAGACCACTCCAGAGATTAAACCAATTAAGATATAATTTAAACAAGGCACTTACAAATACTGTAAAGGATTTTGCTGACATATCTAAATATTAAGAAAAAGAATAAAGTTTGCAAAAATGGGCAATGCATCTTAAGAGAGGAGAGTCCTTGGAGCCCTCAGAATAGTAGCTGGCCCCAACCCTACTCAGGTTCTCTTGATATACCTCCCCATGTCATATCTATTTTCATATAAACAACACAGAAATATAACTTCTGCCTTGCTAAGCAATACTACTATGTTCTAATTTCTTAGGAACAACATGAATAAAATCTTTTCACTCTTGTTTATTAGAATTTATTGGTGACAATCCTTTGCAAAGTAGCAGAAGGTATAATTAATTCTGGGACAGCCCTAAGTTGGATATAGAAACTCAACAGGGTTTACTTTTGACTTCAAATGATCCATTACTGGGGAACTTGGAGAGGAGGCAGCAGGAGGAAGCCACAGTGCTCATGCTCATCACTTCGTGAAGTGCTGGCCTGCCACCCCACACAGCTAATGTTATGTGTACACACTGTCGGCTCCATAATATAATTTTATTTTTCTTTATTCCTTGACAATCTTTGGATGCAATACTCCAGCGGGAGAAGAAAAATGAAAGCAGTGTTTGCACATTTTGGGAGAAATGTTACTAAAATGAATATTTAGAAATCACCCTAACTGGCCATGAAGGCACTTGCTCTTATTAAAGCCAATTTTCTTTGTCCAGGACACTTGGTATTAAGGCACAGATGATTCACAGTAGTATGAAATAATAACTAAAACATTGTTTCAGTAATTCTCTCAAGCAGTTACTTGTGCATGCACTGTTGTTATCAATGGACCCATTGGCCTAGTTGTGTTCAAGGTCCAGTAGCCAACAGTCCTTAAGTTCATCACACCATTGCGGTTGGAGGAAGAGGCAAAAAGGGAAGTTGTTGTTATTCTGGTCTTGTGACAAATGCAAAATAAATAAATAAACGAATTGGGAAATAGAAAAAAAACACAAGAGCTCATTATGATGTCAGTGTGGAGTTCATACATTAGGAAGTTCTTTCATTGGCTGTACATTTGGGGAATTTAAGGTCAGAGAGAAAGAGCAGGCACTCAGCTAAGTCCTGTTTTGTTTGTTTTGTTTTTAGAGAGTAGGGTTCACAAGAGATGGAACTGACGATTCTTTCAGAATTATCTCAATTTTAAAGGCAAGCAAGAGGAACAATCAAATGAAAAGTACAGCAGTAACGATGTCTCTGATAGGGGCGCATTACAAAGATAGAACGGTGGGAACATTTCAGCCCTTCAAAAGCAGCTAGCAGAGAAGAAAATGGGCTGCCTCCAACAGCACAGGGGGATGAGCGTTTAAGTGGTACGTGTTATCCAAAAGCTTTCTTTTGAGTTGAAGATTCTACAGGGTGAAATTATATGAAAATAGATTTTCATTCAGTGTTTTTAAAGCATTTTAGACAGTTAGTGAGGCTACACAATGCAAACCTATATGTTGGGGTCCTGCTTCATAATTTAAAAAGAACTGGGGCATGCAGCATCGGTCTTGCTTCAGTCCTGAGAGATGATGATGTTGAATGTACAATAATCAGAATGCAGCCAACAGGTTAATCCTCTGTCAGGTGGCTACGTACTGCAGGGGCAAGTAAGACTTCAGCCAGAGTGCTCTTGCCTCAGACTCCAATATTAAGAATTCATAAATCAGCAACAGAACTATGTGCTATAGATACCTACCTTGGAAAATACATACTCAAGTAACAATGTCCAAAGGTCCAAAGACAATTTTCAAAATTTTAAATTTTCTATATTTATTTACTTATCTTCTTGTGTGCGTGAGTTGTGTGCATATATACATGCTACAGTTCACATGTGAAGGTCTTTCACTTGTACATTTTACCATGTGGGCCCCAGAGGTTGAACTCAGGAAGTCAGTCTTGGCTGAAATCTTCTTTGGTGACTAAACCATCCCAACAGCCCCTGTGGTGCTTTGAATGAGAATTCGTGCCACCCATAGGCCCAAATATTTGCATACCTATTCAGCAGTTGAAGAACTGTTTGAAAGGATTAGTGTCTTTGAGTTTCTATTGTTCTGAAAAGACACCATTGTGGTGGTATTGTGTTCCCCAAAATATTGTGTACCTTAATAAACTTATCTGGGGTCAGAGACGGAATAGCCACAGTATGAAACATAGAGGTTAGGCAGTGGTAGCATACGCCTTTAATCCTAGCATTCCAGAGGCAGAAATTCATGTGTTCAAGGATACACCCAAGCATGGTGACCCACGCCTTTAATCCCAGAAAGCAAGCCTTTAATCCCAGGGAGTGGTGGTAGAAAGCAGAAAGGTATATAAGGCATGAGGACCAGAAACTAGAGGCCTTTGCCCTGGAGAAGCATTTGGCCTGGAGAAGCATTTGGCCTGGAGAAGCATTCAGGCCTCTAGCAGCAGTTCAGCTGAGAGTCATTCGGAGATGAGGACCTAGAGAGGCTTCCAGTCTGAGGAAACAAGACCAGCCGAGAAGTTGGCCAGGTGAGGTGAGATAGCTGTGGCTTATTCTGTCTCTCTGACCTTCCAGTGTTCACCCCAATAACTGGCTCAGGTTTGATCTTATTAATAAGAACTTTTAAGATTCATGCTACACACCATGGCCATAGCAACTCTTACAAAGGAAAGCATTTAGTTTGGGGCTGCCTTACAGTTCAGAGGTTTAGTCCATTATTTTCATGGCAGGAAGCATGGCGGCATGCAGGCAGACATGGTGCTGGGAGTTCTATATCTCGGTAGGTAGCAGGAAGAGAGAGATGTTGGGTCTGGCTTGAGCATTTGAAACTTCAAAATATACACACCCCTAGTGACACACTTCCTCCAACAAGGCCACACCTTCTAATAGCGCCATTCCCTATGAGCCTATAGGAGCCATTTTTATTCAAACTGCCACAATTAAGATATGTGGCCTTGTTGAAGAAGCTGTATCAATGGGAGTGGGCTTTGAGGTTTTTTTTAGTCAGGCTAGGTCCAGTGTTTATCTCTTTGCCGGTTGTCTAAGAATGAGGGTGCAAAACCCTGCTACTGCTCCAGCCCTGTGCCTGTCTCCTCCCTGCCATGATGATCATTGACTCACTCCCTAAAACTATAAGTAAGCCCCAAATGAAATGGTTCCTTTTATAAGGGTTGCCTTTTTATGGTGTCTCTTCCCAGCAACAGAACACTTACTAAGATAACCTCCATAGAGACTTTTCTACGAGAAAACACTGTGACTGAAGTATAAAAACATACAAACTTAATTATTTCTAAGTTCACTTTTGCAGTTCTGGATATTTTACTAACAAAGTAAACTTATACATTTATTATACAAAATATACTTTCCCACCCTTATTTTAATATAATCACTCATTATGATATCATCAAATTCTATACATAATTTGGCTTCTTTTAAACATAAACATCTATATTCTAAAATTAAACTGTAATTATTTTCAAAATGCATAACTACCAAAAATTGAATGCACATTGATAAAGAAGTTGCTATCAAATAAAAGCACAAAGATAAAAAATTACCTATTTTAAATTTTAACATGAATATATATTATAATGAATGAATCAAACTTTGAAACTATCAGCTTTATAAACTGAACCACATAATAATTTGAATTTTATAAGCTATTACTAAATATTTTCTTAAAAATTACAGTCAACAGGGTGGCACCATATACCTTTAATCCAGCACTTGAGAGGCTGAGGCAGAGGCAGAGGGAGGTGTATCCCATGAGTTTGAGACTAGTCTGGTTTATATGATGAGTTCCAGGAGAGCCAAGGCTACATAGAGAGATTCTGCTTCAAATAACAAAAAAAGTTAATATCCACATCACTGTTAATGTAATGAACCAGTATCACCCTTCATGCATGTTATATCCATCAAAAGCTAACATGTACAGTTTTACATACACACACGTGTATGTAAATATACATTTAATTTTCTGTGAATTATACATGCTCCCTTGTCAGTTATGACTATTTGTGAGACCCCTATAACTATCAAATAGAGACTGAAGTACAAGATGAAATGGACCTCAATCCTATTGCAGAAATTGATCACACTCCTGCCTTCTGAGGAAAAGAATTTTGTTTGTTAATGTTTCTCATCTTAAGTGTGTTTCTGTTCTCTTAAATTCTCTCTGAGCATATCAAATATTCTTTGTCCTTTGTTTCAAATTGTTCAACCTATAAGCTTTCCTGACAGTCAGATGTGGAAATTTGTATTTTTGAAGATTTAGAGTAAAATATATGGAGATGATTTTTTTCTAGGACCTGAATGGTACTAGGCATGGAGTCAGTTATCCCAGCAATAAATTCTGTATCCCCAGAAACAGGGACAATCAAGCATACTTTGGGGTGCTAGGGATGTGACACAGGACTTTGTGTTATGTAGGTAAGCATTCTACCACTGAAAACCTGGTCTTCTCAGAAGGGGTCTCACTATGCAATGTAGACTGACTTTGGCCTATAAAGCCTAGGCTAGCCTTGAACTCAAGATCCTCTGCCTCTACCTGAGAAGTGTCAGAACCATGAGCTAACATCATATCCTTCCACTCTGATGAGCTTTTGTTTTTCTTTGTTAATGCACTTATTTCTGTGTTGGTGATGGAGATAGTACCAAAGATCTCAACCACGCTACTGGCAGGGGAGGGTGTATTACAGAGAAACATCCCCACCAGTTGAGTTCTTTGTAATGGTTTGAACTAGATTCCCCACCCCAGTCTTGGGCATTTGAATACTTAGTCCCCAAGTTGGTGATGCTGTTTTGTTAGGTTTAGGAGGTGTGGTCTTGCTGGAGGAAGGACGGGCTTTGTGAATTTAGACCGATATCATTTCTAGTCCTCTTTCTATACTTCCTGCTTGAAATTCTAAATGTAAGCTCTCAGCTTGCCACTCCAGCCACAATTGCCTGATACCTGCTGCCTGCATTCCACCATCTCGAACTCTGACCCTCTGGAATGACAAGCCAAAATAAACTTTTTATCTATAAATTGATTGGCCATGATGTTTTATCACAGCAATAGAATAGTAATTAACACACTCCTTTAAATCTGTATGCCCTATTTGTCATTTGTATGTTTCCCAAAGCATCTGGGACAGGCACAATGTCTCATGTGCTAGCTAGTCTTACGTCAACTTGACACAAAGTAGTTAGATAAAGAGAGAACCTTAACTGAGAAAATGCCTCATAAGGCATTTTTAAAGTTAGTGACTGATGAGGGAGGTGGATGGTGCCATCTCTGAGCTTATGGTTCTGGGTTCTATAAGAAAGCAGGCTGAGCAAGCCATGGGGAGCAAGTCAGTAAGCAGCACCCCTCCATGGCCTCTGCATCAGCTCCTGCCTCCAGGTTCCAACCTTGCTTGAGTTCCTGTCCTGACTTTCTCTGATGATGAACAGCAGCATAGAAGCGTAAGCCAAATATACCCTTTCCTCCTCAGCTTGCTGTTTGGTCATGGTGTTTCATTGCAGCGATAAAAAACCCTAACTAAGACAGGGCTCTTTCCTTACCGAAGAGTGGTACTAACTGGTACAGCCCATAGTTAATTCAAGTGAGCACCCCTATGCGGGCCACATCAGTCTTTTGTGGTGGAAATATCCTTTTAGTAAAGACAGACAAACAGATTCCATTTAAAACCACATACAGAATCAGCAAGGGGCTTTCTAATTTGAGCTGAAATATATGATGTCTGAGGCCCCTGGGATGCTGTAATCAGGGGTAATTTAAAATGCCTCTTGCCTATCATCAGAGTGGAATGCTTATACAGCTCATATTGAAAGTGATTTGGATTAAAATTCTAAGTTGAATTGCTGGTCAGTTGTAAGCTAGCACAGTAGTTAAAATTTGGGAATTTACTATTTCTATGGAGTTGTTCATGGATAAATCAAATGTAATTTTAAAAAAAAAGTCTGGGTCATGGGAAGACTCTTCCAGTTTCTTACACTTCCTCTATCAATGTGGAAAATCCCTACAGACAAAGGAGAGATTCAACATGTTTAGGGTCTTGCCACAAACAGATAAAAGCACTCCACCTAGGCTCTGACCCCTAGAGTAGGAGTACCCAGAGTCATTATAAAAAGATTCTGTGGAGTGTCTGTTGAAACCAGAAGTTTTACTGCTTTCTGCTCTGCAAAATAGCAATCTACATATTCTTTTTCCCAGGCTCTGTGATGAACCTGGGCATAGAACAACATGTATGCCCCACATTCTTGAGATGAATTACCTAAGCTGGAATCCAAGAATGCACTACCCATTGTGGTATGAGATTGGGCACATCACCTAACCTATCTGAGTCCCATGTCCACATCTTTATAATGAAAGGGCAAAATCGTCAGGATCATGCCACTGCCCAATTCCTTATGTATTACTGGTTTTTTGTTTGTTTTGTTTTAGATTTATTTTATTTTCAATTATGTGCATGTGTGTGTGTCTCTGTGTGGGTGTGTCCACATGAATACAGGTGCTGGTTGATGCCAGAGGGGACATTGGATCCACTGGAGCTGAAGTTATAGGCAGCCATTCAGCATTGGTGCTGAGAACCAAACTCGGGTCCTCTGCAAGGGCAGTACTAGCTATTAACTTTTGAGCCATCTCTCCAGTTCCTGGTTCCATGTTAATGGCTCCTTGCCTTGCTTGTCTAGAGTGACTCCACAGAGAAACTGGTATCCGTTGCCAGGAGCCATTCCCATCACAGATACTATCATCAGAATTACTGAGCTGAGCCTGACACATGCTAAACACTCAGTATTTTTACAATGAATTTGGTAGAGAGAGCAGAGCATGGCAAGAAAACAACAAAATTCTCACTATTTTACCTTGATATTTAGAAAAATATTATACAGCTGCTATTTGCTTCTCTAATCTGACAAACATCAAATTGCAATAAGGACACAGGGAAGTATGTACTCCACCAGGAAGGAGTCACATGCTGTTCTTAGAGCAAAAAAATGTGACAATCTAGGGAATCACAGAGCCTCCTCCCTAAAGGAAAATCCTAGTGACCAGACAGTGAAGCTCTGTTTCCATGTCTAACTAGGGAGCTGTGGGTAAACTGACCACTGTAGCTAATATGAAGGATTTGTGGTGAGTGCTGTTGCAGGTGTATGATTCACTGCCTACCTATGGGTCCCACCCTTGACAGTGAGATGGGTGGAGATGGCATCCGTTACTCTCTGTCACTCAAGTTGCAAATTTTGTTGTCAACAGGAAAGAGCAGCAGAGAAGGAGGCAGGCAAGTTCAGCCACAGCAGAAGGTAGCTCGGAGAGTTGGGGAAAGGAAAGTGAATACAGCAGCATCAGCTGAGGCTGCAGTGAATAAAGACTGAGTGCTGGCAGTGAACTCCACCTAAAAGGTCTGACAGGCAATGGTAGGAGTCAGGCATGTGATAGAATGTCAGACCTGGCTTCAAACCCTGGCTCTACCACTTAATAATGGCTTTGAGCAAGCTAATATTGCAAAGCCACCATCTACCCATACATAAAATAAAGAATTTTAATCCATATCATAGGGCAATTCACAGAGATTAGGTTAACAGAAAGGATCTAGCCACAATAGTCTCCAAGTTCAGGGATTTACTGGCTCTTAGTTCCCATTCCATGAGCTACTGAGATGAGGTGAGTCTTACAGCTAGGAGATAGGGATGGAGCACAGTGAAATTAAGTAGTTACCGATCAGAATACTAGCAATAAGAACAGAACCCCAGGAAAAGCAGAAGGATGTTTGCTAAAGATGTTTGTTGAGGATTGGAGGCATCAGAAAAGCTAGACGTGTGAAGAAGGAATGCAGGCTCTGAAACATGAATGCCACATGTTCTCTCTCATATGAAGATCATGACTTCTAATTTTTTATGTGTATTTATGTGTGGATGAATGCATGTAGAAAGCAGGAAATGACATGAGATGGGCGGAATGGAGGCTTTAAACAAAGGGCATAAAACATACTTAAGAAGGGAATACTCACAGTGAAAGGGTAAAGAGGGGAAGATGGGTGAAGAAACGAGGGAATGAGAGGTGGGGAATCAATGAAAACTAAATATGTATGAAAATTCCATAGGAAAACCTATTGCTTCATGTGTTTGTTGTTTAAAAAGTAGAATGAAAAAGGTCTATGGCAGGGTAAATATGAGCCACTGACTGGAAGGTCTTGATACCAAGGAAAACAGAGGGTATAGATACACAGTAAACGCCAGGGTCTGAACATGAGCTGGGGGATGATGTCTTAGATTTCAGTCACAACTCCCAGACCCTCTTCTTACCTTGACATCCATCTGGCAGACCTCTCTGTTGGCTTGTCTAGTCATAGTAGAGCCCACTTTTGAGGAATCACCTGTCTACCTCTCACAATGCACTATTGCAGAGCCACACAGAAGTAAGAATGAGCCCCTGAGCCACACTCAAGTGCAACATCCTGGAGCAGGCTACTGCATGTGACTGGAAAGCTTAGCAGCCTCCCCTCACTGATGGTCTGACAACTGCTCCTTTATCCCTACCTTGAGGGAAGCATTCAGCAGCTGCATCCACTGATCTAGCTACTGAGAAATGGTGAGCCAGCTCACCTCATTGTAGACTGGCTCTTGAGAGAAATCTCCTCACCTGGCTTTGCGTATTAAGGAAAAGGGGAGGGATTCCCTGACTAACAGAGGTCAGAAACAAAAACTAATTTTTAAATCTCTTTCTTGTGGTCAATGCCCAGGTGTAGAGGCACCGCATTCATTCCTATTTCGTGTGCTAACACCCGGGGTTTGTGATTAATATAATGATATGTTCATTTATTAGAGAATATATTTATGTAAAATTGTGTAGTATCTGCAAATATTTAAAGGTTACACAAAAATCAGTCAAGAAATTGTGTATGACATCTATTTTGACACTGTCTATAAGCTGGAGACCATAGAAACAACCAAAAGGATGTTGGGATACATTCCATGTGCAAAGTACTGTACTATAAAAAATTTTAAAAAATAAAGTGATGGGTGCAATGGGGCTTGCCTGTTGTCTCAGCTACTCAAGAGAATGAGGCAGGAGGACCACATCAATCAGAGAGTTTGAGGCCTGCCTGATTAACACAGAACTTTATCAGAAAGGAAGTGGGGTCCTTAAGAAGCATTCAAATGTTGGGAAAGGCTTGTTTTGAAAAGAGAATATTTTCTTTGGAACAAAAAGACATTGTTTCAAATCTGTTACTGTAAAATTCAGTTTCCTTATTTCAGAAAGTAGACAATGAGATCAACTCAGTGCCATCGTATTACTATTAAAAGAAGCTGGGTCTATGTGGAGTTTCTGACAGTCTGGCTTGTGGCAATGGATCAAATGCAAGAGACACTATCCAAGTTGAAGCTGATGAACAATACAATGACCAGTATCAATAGCACCAGGACAATGACAGAGAGAAGCCAGCACAAAACCCACAGAGTGACTAGGAAACGATGCCACAATATAATGGAAGAGGTAGGGTGGGCATCTCTTGCTTTTTGATCCCAAACTGCTTATGGAAAAGATATGAACATAGTAATTCTTAGTGAAAGGTCACCCAAATTTAGAATGTTAGAAGCACAGAATCTGCATTTCTTGTTCTGGTTTGTGGGCAAAAACCAATCATTGGATGAATATTTACTGCTGTGTGTCTTAGCAGAGAAGAAAGAAGTCAAGAGAACAAAAAGCAGGTAAAAAGAAGAGGAAGAAAGAGAGGGAACTTAAAAACTGAGGGAAAGGGGGGATAAGAGAAGAGGAAGGACAGAATGGGGGAAATAATTAGTGTCACAGACTCCAAGCATAATTATAAAAGACAATGGGACCCTTGAATTCTCTAGCTTCTCACCACAGCCACCAGAGGAAGCTTTTGTGAGGATCCTTGTGCTGTACTGAGAGCTGGATTAGGCTGATTAACTAAGTCCACATGCACAAAACCTCAGCGAAGGTTACTCACTGAGAAGGGAAAAATTGAGTTTAGGCCATTTAAAAAAATGAATATTCTATGTGAAAAAAATTAAATATGGTAATAACAGAAGAAATTCTTGCTGTAATTATTGTTCCATATGTTACTGCCTTCGAGGGAAAACACACACATAATATGAGAATGTATAAATTTTCAGATCTGTTTTTCAAAGTGAGTAATCTTAGGTTCTGGAAAAAGGAGCATGCATACTTGATTTTAAGTGGAAGTCCTTGGGAATCAGCTCTGTCTACAGAGCAAATGTGGAGAGCAAGGAAGTGTGGTCAGTAGGATTGGATGAGGGATGTGGAGACCACAGATTCTGTAGGTTGGAAGGAACATTCGCATAATTAGATAACCCTGCTCTTCTTAGCTTCCTGCCTTCTGTTGTATTCCATCCCTGTTGATTGACCTGCTAAGCCTCCTTACTTACACTGTCGTGGAGCCATGCTTTGCACTTAGCATAGAATAAGAGGTACTTAAATGTCCTGAGCAGCTGCCGTTCAGAAGGCAGGTAGAATGTGGATTTCATCCACTTTGAATCCTGGAAAACCAGCCATATCTGTCTTGCCAGGACTGAGCCTAGTGCTTGACTTGCTACAGATGCATGTTGCTCTGAAAACCATAATTTGGGATGAAATGGAATATAAATTGATACCCAAAGTGCTGTTTGATAGAGACTTTTGAAAGAAAGGCTTAAAGAATTGAATGGGATTTCCAACAAATTTTCACCCACACGTGTTTCTTGTCAACTCCATTTCAACTGGGATCATTTTGGTTGTTAGATATTTTTCGCATTTTGAGATGAAATTGCCTCCTGGGTCATTCTGTTCCTGTGTCTGCTGTTGGAGATAATTAAATAGGAATTCTGATGGTAATAATGCATTGAGTTTTCTGTGAGCACAGATCTCTCTGCTCTCTGATAGAACATTTTAATCCTATCTTTTGTCTTCATCCTTGCAAGATCTTTGATTCACTGGGGATTTTTTTATTCCAAGAAATAAATAAATACTGCAAGAAATAATCAACGAAGTTAAATTGGGAAAAGCTAAAACTGCACACAGCAAAATTAAAAGAAAAATCAATTGAAAGATCCCATCATTTTAATAACTTCCCAAACTGCAAAAATCGACTCAAGATTCTTAGTAGAAACAAGTCACTGTAACATAAAACTGGAAATGGCTAAAACTACATTGTGGGAAAAATGTGTTATTGATTTAAATTGACAGAACCTAATCTTCTAGCCCAAGTTTTGATCTGGAGAGTCTTATTTAGTTATTTATAGTGGATATAACTGCCATGAAAGAAAACTCAGATTGGTAAAAAAACATTACTATAAAATTTTATATGGGTGATTGATGAATTAAGTCCTAATTGTGAATTTTATACAAGACTAATTATTCCTGTTGAAAATAATTTAATTAAATGAAATCAAATTGCATAAAGAGAAAACAGTAAATCATTTAATTGCACTGTACCAAAAATTTCCCAGGACATTAAGTTGGCCTGATATGATGACCAGAACTGTTTTGTCAATGGAGACTCATCGACTAAAATCCATCAACATTCACTGAATTCTGATTTATTAACCTAGAGTTCAAATATTACGACTTTCTAAATGTTGAGGTCAAAATTGTCCTGGGTTTTCTACAATGTCTTCAAAGAACAAATACCAAAGCCCATATACCTTTGACTCCACATATGACAAATCCAATATTTGTGCTAAAGAAATAGTGTATTCTAAACACAGTCATGTCTCTGGGAAAGAAGGTTGTATTGAAAGGGTGTTTCACCTTTCTCCGTGGCAAATCACTGTGCTTCTTACATTAACTGTACTGAATTCTATTAATAACTATGTATGGAGCAGTACTCCATAGCAGATCCTGGGTCAAACAGTGGGGGTGAGGAGCTTACTCAAGCAGATAAGAAACACTGGGAGGTTACTCAGAGCTAGTCCATGGAGCAGCTGAGAGAGACAATGGGGAGCAGCAGAGCTCAGAGCTTTCCTACCCATGACATGCTTTGTGAATTGCCCACTGCCAACTCCCTCACTTGAGTAAAACCGATAGCAGAGTAATGAACAGGGAACAGCTTCCACTGAGCAGTGACTCACACTGGGGCCTCATTAGACCCAAGTATCTTGAGAACAAAGCTAGAGAGAGCAGGATGTCTGAGCAAACCTAGAGGTTTTCATGTTGTTTTACAAGATTGTTTTAATATTCTCACAATGCCAAAATTAAGTCAATGTAGAACACAAAAAGGTTACATAAGATTTTTCTCTTTAAAAATACAAAAATGTAGGGTTTCCTTACGTTTCATAAACTCCATAGATCAGAAGCTTCAATGAAACAAGCCATTCCTCCCCTACCCAGCTCCGTAGACAGGAAGTGAATATTGCCTGATTGCTCACTAAGAACTTCAGTGTCCCCTCCCATCATTGCAGATTGCAGTGGGTTCTGGAGGGTTAGGGACCCAAGAAGGACACATGTGCCACTCCTTCAGGGCCAGAGCTCTTTCCTAAGGATGGTGATTTGGTAGCAAGAGGACCATGACCTGGAAAACAGCTGGCAGAACTGGTTCCTGTGCCCTGGACTGCCATAGACCAAGATGCTGCTCTGAGTTGGGAATGAAGGATAGACATGCCTTAGTAGATTTGATCTGGTGGGGCCCAGGGCAGAGTAAAGGAGACAGGAAGAACACAATTTCATATTCACTCCACTGGATCAAACATCATTTGTATGTCTCACGGCTTAACAATGAGTTCTGCCCAGAAAGTTGAGCTTTGTTGTCTCATACAAAGAAAAGTTGCTGGGTTAAACTGTTGCCTCGGGAGACAAACATGGTCAACCCCACAGCAGTTCACAGGCCTGGACCAGATGGCAGCTGGCCTCTCACAGTTCACACAAGCTTTTCAGGGAATTCATCAAGGAATAAACCCTTGATTTGTATTTCTTAAAAATTTTTTGCCAGATTTATAGATTTAGGTAGTGAATCCAGGATCTTGGGTAAATTGTCATTTATTGAGTACAAATATTTTAAGGAAACTAGACAATAGCTAACTTAGCTCCAAGATATAATAAATTTTCCTTGTTAACACAGATTTCTTGAAATGAACTGTTTTAGTTCAAAATTCTGAATACCTAAATTATTTTATGCTCTGAGAAGATTAAAATATTTCAAGAAAATACTAATTTTGCTGTCTTTAATTTAACCGTTAAGAAATCAAACAATGGTTCACAGCCATAATTTTAAACATCAATATGTTAATGCTATAATTGTTTGTGCATTAGTCACATTCCTTGTTGCTATGAAGAAAGTACCTGGCAGGAACAACTTAAAGCAGGAGGAGTTCATTTTGACTCACAGTTTGAGGATGCAGTCCATTGTGGTGGGGAGACAATGGAAGCATGGGGTGGCTGGTCTCATTGCCTCTACAGTCAGGAAGAAGAGAAGTGAATGCTACCATTCAACTGCGTTTCCACCGTTTCTCTTTCTCATTCACTCCAGGACTTCAACTCATGGGAGGTAGAACATGCTGCCCATGTTCTAGGTAGGCCCTCTGTCTTCAATTAAAGCTCACTGGAAGGAACACCCTCACACACAAGTCCAGAGCTACATCTCCTAAGTGATTCCAAACTCAGTCAAGCTGACAATGAAGATTAATCATTGAGTTAACCATTGATTAACCATTGAAATTAGAGTTCTATTTTTTTTTTAAATGGAGAGATTTTCCCCTAGAGTATACATCTCTGAAAGTAGGTTGCTCACAGTTTATTCAATTTCTGGTGGGTTCCTAGTCTGTTTTTTAACCACTCATTTCTCTTTTTAATTTTGGGACTTTTTCACGGATTTATTTTCATCCAGTCTTTCACTAATAACATGGGAAGGTTGGGTGAAAAGCTCAGGGTTAGGAAAGGCTATGATTTTGAGAAGGGAACCTCAGAGTTGTGATTTCTGTCACTTCTCAGACTTATCATTCTTCTTCTTCTGTAGGAACTCATTTAAAGCCAGATGTCCACAGCTGGCGCTATTTCCCCAGAAGCAACAGCTGATAATTGCTCCTCCACAGTTTCTTCCACAAGTTGAGTTGACAGCAGTCGTGGTGCCTGGAGGCTGAGCCTTTCCCATGCTGATTTAGTAATTAGGGTGTCTGCACCATCAGCTGTGACTGGACATTACCTCTCCATGATGTGCATGCTCTTGGAAGAGAAGAGCTGCTGGGTTCCAACTTGCTCCTCTCTGTTACAGAAGTTGCTCATCAGTAATCTGCTGACTTTAGAGAAGGCTTTCCAGGGTGCCCAGGCCCTTCATTCCAACAGGCTGGAGGAGGTTCTCTGCTCTGCCGTGGCTGTGTTCATCTGGTCACACTGAGAAGACTTAGTGGGTTAGTTAGATCTACCAGGTAGGGTGGGAATCCTGATGCTCAACATGAAGTAAATTCATGGGTGGCTTAGCTAGAGCATTCTGTTTAAGTTTCATATTAAGTCCGGCACATAACAATACCTGTCTGGGCACACTGGCTCTCTCCAGGCCAGAACCTTGCCTCCAACCTTGCCATGAAGGACATTTGGTATGGACAGTGTGATAGTTGCACAGTGTTCTAGTATAGACTCAAGATCAACATTCAGGTAACAATAATTAATAATGCTTAAATTTGTGACTTAACACAAACTCTCAAATGTGTTGATATTTCTAGACAACCTGTCTTTGAAATTGCCAATACTTCAGCTTACCATCTGGAAGAATATAGGTAAAACACTTGATATCTGGTACCTCCTCAGAAAATGAAGGTAATATTATCTCATGAAAGTTTTACACAAATATTAAAAGATTAGGGATGGGGAAATGGTTTGATCTATAAAGTGCTTGCCATACACGCATAAGGATCTGAATTTGGATCCCCAGCACACATAATAAAAATCCAAGTGTGTGAGCACATGATACAATCAGAGAACCCTGCTGGCAGAGACAGGAGGATTTCTGGGGCAATCTGTCCAGTCTGTCCAGCCTAATCAGTGGACATCAAGTTCAAACTCTTCCCAAAAATAAAGAGATTGAGGAAGAAACTTGGCATGGACCTGCAGACTCCATATGTGCATATCTACAGAAATGAACATGTACACATAGAAATAGATTAAAATAATGTACACAAAATGCTTAAGACTGTGCAATACTTCAGTACTACATACTACTTTTGTTTATGAATGTGAAGGAACAGCTAAAAGTAAGTGAGCCTACTGATGCTGGCATGATTAAGAAGGCTTTAAAGTCAGGTCTGATTTTTGAGTCTTGGGTTTAGCAACTTCTCATCTCATGACTTAGGACACATTACTCACCACCTCCGAGCCTCAGTTGTTAGAGCTTAAAATGGGTATATTGATGGTTACTTGAGAAAGCTATCAAAGGTGCAGATATATGAAATAGAAGACACAAAAAAGGATCTGTGATAATCTTTCTCTCTTTGTCTTAGGATAATCAGTTTAAGCTTCACTGAGGAATACCTGCGGCTTATGGAGGTGACTCTGCCTGTCCTATCATACTTTATAGTAGATGCTTTTAAAACTGGCTGTCACATTCAAATAAATCAGGTTTTCATTTTTTTTTGATAGAGACAACTTTAAAAAGCATTCTCTCTCTCTCTCTCTCTCTCTCTCTCTCTCTCTCTCTCTCTCTCT